>BQNB010002194.1:0-123221 GCA_026074375.1 Tanacetum coccineum
CCTACATCCCAAAAGTATCCAAAATCCCTGGCATCTCCCCTACCATTGCCAAATTCTACAAATCCATTGAAAATCGCAATATTCACGAAGGTCGTAATGTTGATCAAGCCTACTACAAATCCAACAACATCGAGTATCTCTTTACAAACATTTGCTTCGATTGTCTCTTTTAAATCAACAAACAGATTCCGAGATTTATTCTAGACTTCTTTAGTCAAGTCACGGTTCAAACCGATGAATATGGCTGTCTTGTCATCTCTTTTATGATTCAACATGATTCATAACTCTCACTCTTGCTCAATTCGGTCAAATCCTAAAAATTCCTTACAATGGTCAAGCCGTTTTCACCAACGAGTGGGACCTTGCATCTCTTGAGTATTCTTAAGAAACCGAGGGACCATATTGCACCAAACTTCCTACTCCCGATGACATTCGTCGACTTCTTGAATTGGAACGTGTCATGGTAGACCGTACAATTAAGAGTCAAACCGTCACTCTAACTCCAAATTAAATCCTCACTAAAGAACTAAGCCCTGACATAAAGCAATGGGAAGAATTCATTCGAGAGAATGTGTTCGGACTAGGAGGACATGCTTGTCTTGCTCACATGTTGAATTGTGTTGTTGCCGAAGAACAATACAATCTTTCTTACTTCTTTGTCAAAAGAATCGAATGTGCTAGAGCTACTCCAACCGCAAATCCTCCATATGGCATGTTCTTGACTCGTCTTTATCGACACGTAATGGAAGCATATCCTCATCTCGACAATGGCATCTATAACATTGTTGATCGAGTCATGCATCCTCTTGATCTTAAACAACCTCGACGACCTCGAAGTGATCATGGCAAAGCACGTCACTCCGTCTCTTCTTCATCCTCTCATCATCAAGGCATGTCATCTCATCAACACGATGATGATGATGACAATGTTGAAACTTCTCGAGCAAGCACACCATCTCCTAACACCTATCTTAACTCTCTCAATCCACTCGACTACCAAAACTACGAAATACCTTCCTCTTCCCAACAAACCGACGAAACTCTCTTTGCACGACAAACCACCTTGCTCAACCAAACGCAACAAATGCACGAGGAGATACGTGGAGGATTCAAGTCATTTAGAAAGGCATTAAAAAGGGTGTTTAGCAAGAAGAAAAAGTGAAGACAATGGAGACAAGTTAGCTTGTTAGCTAATTATAGTTTAAGACAATATTTTACTTTATTATGTGTTTGTTCTAATTTTCTTATGTGATGAATATCCAATCTTCTCGGAAAGACATGGATGTTTATTATTTTTAGATGCATGCTTGCTTGGATGTTATGAACTTTTGATTGTTTAGTTTAATCTCCTAATTATGTGTTTATTACATGTTATTAGAAGTGTTTATAAAATTCAATAGGACTTGCTGCAAATAAACCACCAAAACAGAAACACTCTCATGAAAATTCTGAGAATTTTTTTTTTGTCAAAAATGATTTTTAGCAGAGGGCGGCCGCCTTAATTCATAATGGGCAACCCCCTTATCTTTAAGGGGACCGCCCATAGCATTTCACGGGTAAAACAATATTTTTACTCCTTTTTGCCTTCTTTTACCTAGTATCAGCTATATTTTCTCAGAATGCTCGAACAAAATTTAGAATACCCTAAACTTATTCAATTTCATTCCATTTTCAAACAAATCTCTTCCAATAAATTCCCTCCAAATGCATATCATCAATTCACCATCTCCCTCATTCATCATCAACCACCATAAACCTCCATGGCCTCCACTAGAGCCTCTATTTCCAAAGTCTCCAAGAGACTAAAAATCAACATCATACCACCAAAACAATTATTTATGGATTTAACCCATGATGACACAAAAACTTCAAATTTCATCACCTAGTGCTCCTAATGCACCATCCAAAACACCATCAACCAAAGACACTTCTTCATTTTTAATTGATTACATACCCAAATCACCAACCTCATCAACATCACTTTTACCAAATGGTTACCTGAACCCACCAACATCTCCTCCTCCAAGAGTTTCTCCACCACCTCCAACTCAAGAAAATGCATCAATGGACATCACTCTCATACTTTTCCTAATTACCCCACTTGATGTCCAATTTGATACTCCATCACCTTCACCACCTATCATTGGGCATTCTATTCCTTGGAATTTACTTGAAGCACATGGTGACTCATGCCTTTGTTGTATCCACAACCGAACCCTTATTTTTGGGGTTAAGAGATGAACTTCAATATATGTTTTCATATATTGAACATATGCTCTCACAACCATCAATCATCATCCCACCACCTCCACCATCCTCCCCAAACTAAACATACTCTATGTTTAGTCTCTCAAATAATTGATCATCTACCATTTTGCAAGCAAGCCCTATGGAGCTTTACTAGTTATAGGACTTTTTGTAGTTTAAATCTCATGTATGTTAGCATGTTATTTTCCTTATGTATGCATGAGTGTGTTTCACATACTATTTTATTTTTAATGAATGATCATTGTTGGTTGTATGCCATATTTTTCTTCCTTGCTACATGTTAGAAATATTTGCGTTGTTCTAACTCGTTTTTGTAGCCAAGAAAACCATAGCTCGATTCCTTGGTGCCCTCGAACGAGGAGGAGCACATCAAGGGGGAGCTTTTATTCCGTCGTTTTTACTTGCAATTCTCGACGATGTCTTTTTGATTTTACAAAAAGGGGGAGATTGTTGATAGAAATAATGCCTAAAAACATTATTAATATTTTTCACATCTTTACGTTTTGATAATCACAAAATATAAAAACGTTCAATGTAAAATTAAACGTAAACGAGTAATTAGTAGTTAATTTTCATTTCGATAATTTAATCAGTTAAAGGCATGAATAAACAAATACTTAATGCATTTTATGATCAAAGGAAATTTTTATTCAACCTTATAATTTTATAAAATGTTGTAGACATTTTTATAAACATTACAAAACATCTTCTACAATTAAAAGAAATGTTTTATTCAAAATAAACATTTTGAAATTCAAATTTTCGAACCTAAAACGGCTAGAAATGTTCCAGAAAATTCCTCTACACAAAAGACAAAATAGGGAGCCTCTAGCCTAGGGCGCCCCCATTAAATACATGGGCGACCCCCTTAATTTTAAGGGGACCGCCCCCCCCCCCTATTTAAGTGGACCGTCCATAGATTGACGCTCCTCAAGTTTGTCCTATAAATACTGGACTTTTCCCCACTATTTTCTCACCTTTTGCACTCATTCTTTCTGTTTTTTAAAACATACCACAAATCTCACTAAAATACTTTGATCATTTAATCATAAAGCTTTGTTTCCAAGTGATCCAAGCTTAAATCCTCAAGTGCAAGAGAAGAATACTTCCATCATCAAGTGAAGAAGTATTACACCCTAAGTTCATATTGCAACCTTGTTACATCCATATCATAAATTGTAAATCATTTGTATAGCTTGTAAAGTTGTGTAGTTGTTAGGATTTGGTGATTGTAGTAAGCATTGTTAGATCTTGGTGATCTCTCCTAGTAGTGATAAATAGTTATGATATAAGTAGTGTGGAGAGGTGAAGTTGTGAAGAAGTTATGAAGTTGTGAAGAAGTTGTGAAGTTGTGAAGAAGTTGTGACGAAGTTGTGAAGTCGTGAAGAAGTCATAAAGTTGTGAAGTCGTAAACAAGTTGTGAAGTTGTGTTGTGATAGATTGGTTCTAGCTAAGATTAGAACTCGACATTTAGCTTAGTGTCAGAAATTGATATAAGCAACGTTGTGTACGGTTTTCTCTGCCATAAAGGAGTTTGTTGACATAGTGAAGAAAACTCTCGAGTTTGGTGCTCAGGGAGTGGAGTAGGCCGAAGAGGATCTTCGTAACCGAACCACTATAAATCCTTGCGTTGTGGTTTGATCTTTCCAAATCTTTTCTCTTATTCTTTTATTTACTTTTACTCATTTATATTTCCCATATTATGCAAGTATTGAATTCACAAAAAGTCGAATCTAAGTTTTCATAAACAAACATAAACATAAAGTAAAATTACAAAGCGGTAAACTATTCAACCCCTCCTTCTAGTTTTCCACAATTTACAAATTATCAAATGTAAAATTCTATTTCTAAGATTAGTGATCATTTAAGGTATGAACAAATAAAATAATTAAGCATGATTAGTGATCAAAAAATATTTTTTTCTTAATCCTCACTTTTAATTCTACAAAAGTATTTTCTCAAAAATACATTTATAAAATATTTTCTAATTAAAAGAAAAGATTTATTAAAAACTTAAAATTTGAAATTCAAAATTTTCCCCCAAAATAGAAGGTTCCATAACAGATACAACAATCACTACAAAAAGACAAAAAAAGGAGCGAAGTCTAGTGGTGGCCCCCTTATAGGCCTGGCGGCCCCCTAATATATAAGGGACCGCCGGGACCGCAACTAGATGACCGTTGAGATTCCCTGTCTATAAATACTGCTCTATTCTCAGCAGAAAAACATTCCTCTTTACACGAAATTTTTCAGTCTTTTCTTTCTCTCTCTAAACCTTTTTTTTCTTACTAAAACTCTTGATCACTAACATATTTAGATCTTTTTTCAAGTTATCTAATCTCTTTTTCTCATCTCTTCGCTCTCATTCAAGTGCAAGAGAAGAACACTCGTATTTGTCAAGAAACGAAGTGTTAATTAGTGATCTCTCCTCTTTTCATCTAAGTACCAAACCTCTATTGTATTTATCTTGTGTATTTGTGTGATTCGGATATTGTGTAGATCCGATTGTGTAGATCTTGTGAGTGTGTATATCTTGTGAAGTGGTAGATTGGTTCTAGCTAAGATTAGGACTCGACATTTAGCTTAGTGTCAGAAAATAACGTAAGCGACGTGTAAACGGTTTTCTTCACCTAAAGAGAGTTTGTTGACATAGTGAAATCTCGAGTTGGATACTCGAGGAGTGGATTAGGGCGAAGAGGTGCTTCATAGCCGAACCACTATAAAATCTCGGTGTCTTAATTTGGTTGTTTCTTTCCTTACTCTTTAGATTATTATTGTTGTTATTTAGTTTTCATTTAGATAGTTATTGCTTGTTCATATTGTGATTTGATTGAACATATAACTCAGATCTATACATTTTTGAAAGTAAACTTTTAAACCGTAAAACAAACGTGTAAACTATTCAACCCCCCTTCTAGTTTCCACAATTGGTATCAGAGCCAGGTTACTCAAGATTTTTAAAATATATTGTATTTTAAAGCTTGGATCGATCTATGGATTCTGACAAATATCTAGAAGGGCAATCTATGCAAAGACCACCACTCTTTGAAAGCGATGGTTTTATTTATTGGAAAAATAGATTCGAGACATATGTTAAATCAAAAGATCTAGATCTTTGGCATGTTATTACCAATGGTGATTTTCAACCTATTGTACAAAATCCGGAAACCAAATTAGATGAGGTTATCCCTTTTGAAAAACAAACCGATGATCTCAAAAAGAGACTTGCGAAAAATAATGAAGCAAAAATGGTTATTTACAATGCTTTGCCAAGAAAAGAATATGAAAGAATTTTCATGTGTAACACGACTTATAAATGCCGAAAGGATTTGTTGTTATTAATCGATATAATCACTTGTTATATTTAAAGGCCGAAAGGATTTAAAAAAAAAAAGAGTTTTTAAAAAATTAAAAAATTTTTTTTTTTTTTATTTATTTAAAACATCTTGACCCTTGCAACTAATCAAACAAGTTGTTGATTCTTGGAAGTGGGTATCGGTTCTTCACAGTAAGTTTGTTTAGTTCACGGTAATCGATACACATCCGAAAAGATCCATCTTTATTTTTGACAAATAAAATTAGAGCTCCCCAGGGTGAGGAACTTGGTCTTATGAACCCTTTGTCAGAAAGTTCTTGCAGCTGAGTAGACAACTCTTGCAGTTCTGACCCTTAGCACCTTAATTACAAACTATGAAAACTTCAATTCCTGTGGAACGACCTGGACTTACCTAAAGCTATACTACACTTGAATGGGTATACTTCCCGAGTGTTGTGTTTTTAGTAAAAATCGGTATTTCTAGTATTATAAATTTAATGCTTAGAAAACGCACATCAATTTTCTTCTTCGTAACTTGTGCCAGAAAAATTTAGCAACCCTTCTTAATATATTTCTGAGTTTTGGTGCACGATATAATGCTCAACATCGAATTCTTCTTATTGCCACTTCCATCACCTTGGACTATCAAAACTTCATCCCCATAGGGAATCCACACAATCTTCTCATCACAAACGATCACCGCATGATGGTTCGCTAACCAATCCATGCCGATGATGACGTCGTTACTACCAAGTTCTACGCGCATTAGGTCTATGTTGAATGGGTGACCTAACAATCCTAATGTGTAGCCTCTAAGCACAGTATTGGTTTCCGCAACCCTTCCGTCGGCTAATTTGACACCATAACTAATGTCTAGCGTAGAGGGGATAACATCGAGTAAAGCACTAAAGGTAGATGACACGAAACTCATGTTGGCGCTTAAATCAAATAACATAGAAGCATAGTGATTGTTGAGAAGAAACGTACCCATGACGACGTTGGAATTAGGGTTAGCTTCTCCTCCTCCCAGCACATATGCCTTCCCTCTAGCTTCATTGGTCTTTTTTCCAGCCTTGTTTCCACGTGTCTGATTCTTTAACTTGGGACACTCATTCCTATCGTGCCCCTGTCTTCCACACTCAAAACAAGTAGGAACCCTCTGATTCACTATTGGGGCTCTCTGAGTAGCTTTTGCAGCAACATCGTTCATACAATCTGTAGGTTCCATGATCATTTATACAAACCTTAACAATGATGTGTAGAATCAAGATGCAGGAAAATAAAAAGACTTTATTGATGATTGAAAGAAACTTTTTTGTGGCTAAAAACCCTAACAATATTATTGACTAGCTAACCTAATAATGATAAGAACAAAGTGTATTTATACACTAATGGGGTTTGGCCTATGGGCCTTTCTTTTGGGCATTTGCAGGCTTTTTGCATAACAACCTATTTACATCATTAAACATTAATTAATTAATTAACTATCGAGCTATAAAATGCTTATTTCTTCAAGACCGAGCTTCTCTTGTTAGACTGTGAAATTATGTTTCTAACAATCTCCCCCTAAGTGAGGTCTTCTTTTGAGGTCTTCTTAGCGTACATATTAGAATTCATAGCATATTAGCTCGTTAACGTTGCGGTTCATCACTTGACTTACATTTGTGCTTCTGTAGAAATTCAATCTTTGAAACTTGAATTACTAGATTTGATAACTTCATCTTGATCTCAGATTTTCTTGAATTACTTGTGATCTTTTCTTTAATTCGCCATTCGCTGAACTTTGGTCCGACATGCTCATGCTTGCAGTAACCATGAAAGCTTTAGTACTCTTTCTTCTTCTAATTATTTTAACTTTAACATTTGAAGAAAACTTTGATTTCAGAGGTGCGGAAGCTTCATGTACTTAGCTTTCTTGATGTCTTCAAATCTTTGAGTATGAACAATATAGTTTTTAGCAAACTATCAGCTATCAACGGATTTGATATGTCTTTACCATGAGCCGTTTGCTATGGACTAGTCAATGCTTTGTTGCAATAACAAGGTGCAATGATAACCTTATAGTTTTTAGTAAACTATCAACTATGAACGGATTTGATATCTCTTTACCAGTAGCCGTTTGCTCTGGAGTAGTCAACTCTTTGTTTTAGAAACATGGTGAGTCGATTACCATACAGTACGAATACTGCACCTGTGATCAGATAGATTCAATAAAGAACCTTCTTGACAGGTTTTCCAGCTCAAAGCCTTTAAGTCCTCCAATACCGAAGTATTAGATTTCCGTATGCTTGTTGTTCTCTAAACCAGATATCCATAATGGAATGGTAAAGAGTGAGTCAGTACAGTTACTATCTGCTGACTATACCGTATAATTCCTGTTCAGCATTTTACTTCTTAATACAATTAAGTACCGTAGAAGACCTGTTGGCAAAAACATGATTTGAAAAACATTCGATGTGCTTGTGAAATTTATTTAGGACACAACGAAAGTTTAAATCAGAATGCTCTGATGATGTTTTGAAAGATATCTCGAAAGATATGAAGTGCCTCATGGCTCTCATCAAACTCATACAAGTATTTGTAAGACGAGTCATTCTCACTAGTGGATACTGTCCGAAGACAAGTATATGAGTATTCTACGAATACCCTGGTGGTACAACATCTCATTCCTTCGCATTCCTTAAGATCACTTTCCCAATCATGAAACAAAAGATTCTTTATGAATTATCAAGATACTTGTGTATAACACAAAAGCTTTGGTATCTTGACATTGTTGAGTATATTGACACTTTTACTCCCCCTATACATGTGCATCGATATTCGAAAGATGTTTTGCACATGCAAGGATAGGACTTAGCATTTTGAATCAATCGAATCATTAGTTATCCGGTTTACATTTAAGTCACATTTTCTCCCCCGATCAAAAGTATGCAACTTTTGTATGGTTTTGATCTATAATGGACTTAAAATGTTTTGAGCTCCCCCTCAAACATTGAGGTGAGCTAAATGAGCACAAATATCAAGTGAATATTAAAACTAGATCTGAAACATACCGATATAGGAGTGATAAATCAAACCATCTGAAGACGTAGGTTATGGCTCATTTCAATCTTTCTGTAATAGAATCAGCAACAGTGTGTCCAACTGACCTGCAAAACTGTTAGTATACATGATTCTCCCCCTCAAACAATGACCCGGGTATAATAGAAAAGGTTTTGGTCAATGTCTGAATGGTGACTCCGAACATGTTTGATAAAACAAATTGTTTATTAGAAAATTATTCGGGTCTTAGACAACTACTTGTCTGTGGAAGAAATAATGCACTGAAACGTATATTAAATCTCTGGGTTAAGACCGGGTTACAGTCTCAAATAACTGCAAGCCATGTATCTAAGTTTTTTTTGTTTTTTTTCCATTTTCTATATTTTTTTTTCTCAAATATACACAAATATACAAAGGATACAATGCTTTAGCATTCAAAAATACCAGATATCCCCTTGGAACCAGCCTTTCGATCACTAAGTTTGCAATCAGGGAACCTAGAGATCATAGTAACTTTGGAACTAGAACTAACGCATGGTGTGAGTTCTAAAGGCTCAACTATGGGTTCCACTATCCTAGTTAAAGGATACTTATCATATAATGTGAAATGTCGTCCAGTGGGTTTCCACTGAGGCTTAACACTACCAACAACCTTTCCAGTTGGTCTCCAAGCTGTCTTAGTAGTGTTCACATTATGATTTCTGGTTGCTTTCCAAACCTTCTTAGTATGATTCACACTATGTTTGGCCTGGGGGGTTTTGGTATTCACAGACTTCAAAGAACGAATCACAAACTTATTATGATCAACAACATTCAACTTCCTATTGTGATCTGCTGCTCTCCTCGCGTTCACACTTTTACTAGGCAAGATATGATGGTTCCGAGTGTGGCTCTTTGGCATAGGTTTGCGAGATTCAGTGGCAGGTTTGGTTCTTGTAGACAGATTCACAGGAACATTAGGCTTCTTGTTTTGTTGCACTGGTGGTTTCTGTGTGGGTCTATTTGAAGTCCTGGGGGGTTCCTGAAAAGTAACTTGCTTTTTCTTAGGCAACGGGGTTGGTTTTACCCAGTTGGCTCTTTTTGGAGGTGGAACGTACTTTGAACTGTTGGTATACATCCCTGAAGCAAGTACTTTGGGTTTCTCAGAGGCTGTAGATCCACTACTCTTTTTGCCACTCAGCTCAGTTTTCAGTTTGGCATTCTCAGCAGTTAAGGCATTAATCTTTGCGGTGAATGTAGAACGTGAGTAAGCATTAGATTTCGACAGTTCTTCATAACGTCGTTTCAGATTCACATTCTCTGCCTTATACCCATCAATTTGAATTCTAACTGAAGTGAGCGCATCTTTCAACTGAGTTAGCTCAGTTTCTAAGGCCTGCTTATCAAAGCTACCTACAGTGGATCCTACATTCAACATTCTAGTGATGTTGATCTGAGTCTGCAAGTTTCTGATGGTGTCGTCTTTCCCTTGAAGCTGATCCTTTAATTTGTTAATTTCAAAAATTGCATTAGATGCAGTTGAGTTAGAATTATCACAAACCCTCTGGTTTTGAAGACATTCTTTATATTTTTGAAATTTAACTTGTAAATTAACGTGATTCTTTTCGATAAAAGCACAACGTTTTTCAGATTCATTAAGCATTTGTTGCTTCTTTAAAATCTCAGCTTCAAGTTCTACGACTTTATTGTGTTCCCTATCACATTCTAATCTAAGATTATCACAAGAACAATTAGAACTAGTGGTAACAACAACATCAGAATAAAGCACAATAGAGCAAATATCTCTTTCTAAACATTCAGCAATTAAGCTGTCATTTTTGATTAAAAGATTTTTCTTCTCTATTATCAGGTTTTTATTATCAAGCACACAACGTTCATATTCATCCTCTAACGCATAATGAATCTCCTTAAATTCTGCTACTTCCTTGACAATTGTGTCATCAGCAGTTTGTACGTGTTTCTTGAAATAATCAAGAAAAGGTACAACTTGTTGCAAAGCAAACTCTTTCGCGTATTCATAACACGGGAGTGACACATATAGAGGTTTGACTGTTGTTCTTTCTTTTATGATCGCATCAAATTAGGGAAAAACAGCCTTAATGTTGTGAAGGGTAGCAAGAACTTGACTAGGAGGCGGACTTTTAGGCACATAAGGAGTAACAGGTGTGGCTGGGGTACTAGCTTGACTAGCAATTTCGTTGGCAGGAAGCCAATACACCTGTTCTCGGGACAGTTCCTGCTGAGGAACGAACTTGAGGGCATTTAGCTTCTCATAGAAGCCACTTTCGGGTCTAACGTGCCCTGGTTTTCCTTTCATTTTAGCCATACTGACTTCAGCACTGGCTAATGTTTCATCAGTATCCCACGCATTACTAGCATTAATAACGGGAGCCTTTTTCCCATATCGTGGGTTACTGCGACCTAGAATATCCTTGTGCAAGTCCTGTGATGCATTTTTTGGTTTCTTTGAAAGCATTGGAATAGTATGAGTTGGCATTTGAAACTTTTGTAAAAGATCAGTTGCAACTTTGTTTGCACTTTTTAAACATACTATTTCATCGAGGTATTTATCCTCAAGTTTCTTTTTGTCAGTTAACACCTTTTGATTTTCAGATTTCAAAAATTCAATTGAAACATCTTTACTTTTTAGGTGTGTTTTTAGCATCACTTTCTCTTGCTCAAGTTCAGCGTTTCTTTCGTTACGCTGAGTCACTAGGTTTTGTTCCTGTCTAACTCGGCGTTCTAAGTCAAGTTTAACCTGTTGGGTATCTAGACGAACAGTTTCTAGCTTACATTTTGCAAGCTCAGCTGTTAAATTCTGATTTTCAAGACTGAGATCCTGATTTTCCTGAGTTTTTTCATCTAGAGTATCTCGCATTTCATCAAGAATGGTAACCATAGAGATATTAGCAGATGACCCAGTAGATACCTCAGTTGGAACAACTTTGGCTCTGCGTTCAAGTTCAAGCTGATGATACGGAGTCGTATTGTCATCAAGCTCTGACTCAACATCAGAGTCTGATTGTTCTTCGTGGTGCATCTCATGAGACAGCTGATAATTCACACTATCATTTATTTGAATAGCATTGGGGTATACCTCATTCACATGATGATTGTTGCCACTGGTGGATGACAGATTGGCCATGAAAGCAGCTGCAGCATTGGGGCCTTCATCCACGTCTGAATCATAAGCATCCTCATGGTTGACTTCGAAGATGTTTGTTGTAGCCATTGCCAGAGGTTGATCATAGGGAGCAGTACATTCCACATTGGCGAGGAATGCTTCAGCTTCAGCATCAAGAGTAACTCCCTTTTCCTTTGCTTCCATGAGCAGCATCTTATCTTTGAAGTACTGAGAATCCTTCGCTCTCTTTGGTTCTTTGCACTGCCTTGCAACATGCCCTTCCCCTCGGCAGTTATAACATATCACCTTCTTCCCTGTAGCAGTAGTCACATTACCATAACTTTGATTGCCTCTCGATCCTGTGTTTCCAACATTCCCTGGAGCTCTTCTCTGAACGGTTTCAGTAACAATTTGGCCGTCATGCACCGTAGCATGTGTCCTCGAGTTGGAGGATGACCTGAGCTGGTTATTGGTAGGAGGAAACTGCTTCTGGAAACCACTTAAAAGATTTGCTATCTGTGTCATAGTGGCCATCATTGCGTCATTTGGAGACAAAACAGCTGGTTGTGGTTGTGAGGTAGAGAGTGGTGGAAGAGATGTGGTTGGTGTTGCTTGAGCCATATAAGCCAATGGATCAATGATACTTGAAGACTGCTCTTGTTTCTTGAGAGTCTTTGTGGCATGAGGCTCATAGGCTTTCAGGTGGGTATAAATGTGAACATAGTTCGTTGTTGAAATGTCCATGTTCTGCTTCACATTAGTCACATATTTACCCCAGTAAGACGGAAGGTTGTTGACAAACTTGGTGTTCAGCTGATGAGTGGGAATTTCAAGCTGTGTAATCTTCATATCATTCACCAGCTTGTGGAAACGTACAAAATAGTCATGAATTGGTTCGTTTCCTATGGCACGAAATCGTTCGAACTCATCAAATAGGTCTTCCTTCCTTTGCTGTAAAGTCCTGCCTGAACCTTGCATAAGCATCTCCACATTATCCCAAATCTCTTTAGCAGTGTTTGTCTGATTCAGGATGTTGAAAATATGACGTGGGAGACCTTGACTGAGAATGATTTCAGCCTGTGTATCAGCATTCTCACGGTTGGTTTCTTCAGGTGTAAACTCTGAATCAAGTTTCATTCTTGGCATGTTCACTCCTGTCTGACCTTCAGTTGGAGCATCAGTAACCATAGGGTGTGGTGAAGGTCCATTTTGAATGGAGTTCCAGATAAGTTTGCCAAGAGGTTTTCCTCGAATGTACCTATGAATACGAATTTTCCAAGAATCGTAGTCACTCTCAACCAACATAGGTGGACGAGTATCGGTACCTGCTGCATTTGTTTCTTCATTGGATGCCATTTTAATTTAAGTATGAATGAACGGATCGCAAGTGATTGTTGATTTGTTTGATTTGTGTTTATGTTTTTGTTGTTGTTTGATTATTTGGTTCGGTGACAATTAAACTCTTAACTAGTTCGGTTTGTGAAGTGATTAACTAGTTCGGTTCATATAAGGTTGTAGTGGTTCGGTCCTTGAGGTGTGGTCAAGTTCGGTCTTCAAGGGTTCACTAGTTCGATTCAAGAGGGATTGCTTGTTCGGTTGTCTTGTTCGATCCTCTTGTTCGGTTGAGAAAGAAATGTTGTGCTCGTTCGGTCCTTGAAGTGTATGAGCTCGTTCGGTTCTCAAGGTGTTCCACTCGTTCGGTTCAAGAGGGTATTGCTTCCCTTTTTATAGCTTATTAATAAGTTTTTGAGAAAAAAAAAAAAAAAAAAAAATCTCCTGTTATTAAAAGAGATGAATTTTTGTCCAATCTTTAGCTGTTTTTAAAAGAAAAATAAAAAAAATTATTTTTACAAAAAGGAAGTCACAGGACTCGAACCTGTGACCTCCCTCACACAACACACACTCCTTACCAATGCGCCCTTGGGTCTTTTTCATAAACCTTAACTATCGAGCTATAAAATGCTTGTTTCTTCAAGACCGAGATTCTCTTGTTAGACTGTGAAATTATGTTTCTAACAAGCTTTTTCACACGTTTTTCTTTGCAAACCCTTAGAATAGTGTCTAGTATTTTCCATAATTTTTTCAGAATTTTCAATTTTCATTTAATATTTTTAATTGAATTTTTAGTTTAAAAAGCTTTAAATTTAGTTTTAAAAATAATAAAAATACAAAAAAATATACTTTCCGTTTCTAAAAATTAATTTTATCATTTTAGTCTAATAAATTTGCATTTTGAGTTTTTAGAGTTTAATTTGATAATTTTTAGTTTATCCGTTAGTCGTTAATTAATCGTTAAGTGCTTAATTGACTTTAGAATTTAATTGTGCCTTTAATTCTAGTTTAGCGTGCCTTTTTATTTGCTTCCCTTTGCGTTATTAGATTTAGAATCAAAATTCAAAACTTAAATGACAATCAAGCTCGATTTACGATATGAACGTGAATTTCCATTCACCTCTCACCGAGGAGAACGATACCCGTGTTGATTACTTATTATTCTTTCCTAAGAATAATTTATATGATACTTTGCTTATGTATATGTATTTTATTATATATATTATTGAGGGTTATTTGTTTGATACGTATTTCTACGGATATCAAAATGGTGCCGCTGTCGGGGATCGAACCCGGGTCACCCGCGTGACCGGCGGGAATACTTTCTTCTCGGCACATCCCAGCCGAAATCGGCTTAGGTGACCAGGCTTTTGACACCCCACAGAGAATAGTATCGGAACTCAAGGACCTTCGGTTTCAAAAACTCTTAGGTTTCTCTTTAAACTAATACTTTATTTAGAAAGACCAAAGCTTAAAACGAAATAGTCTTAGTTCAAAAGCATATTTAAATTTTAGAAAAAGAGATTTTCTCTATATTTATTTAATCACATACATTACACTTAACATTAATATTATTATACTTATAACCTCCACCCTTTAAACGAACTGTCACATCGGGCGCGAACCGACCATGATCTAGTTGTCTTATTTCGGCTTTGGACCTTGCCTTATATGAAGATTGTCACATCGGTATGCGAGCCGACCATGATCCAGTAATCTGACAAGGTATTATTATATATATTATTTATAATTTTTTTTACACATTTCATTACCACGGTATATAGAGAAATTTTCTTTTTAGAAAATTTAAGTATAAATTTGAACTAAGACTAAAAAGTTTAAAAATGTTGATTTTAAAAGAACTTTCAAGGGTGATAAAACCACTAACTTGTCTAATTTCCGAAAAAAGCACGTATTCTTAGTCCGGTTAGAAGCTTATGGGAGGAAAAGCCACAATTTACACTTATGAGCTCTTAAGATTTTCAACTAATCCTTGCTTAGCATTCAACTTATATTCAACTTTATCATTTATCGTTCTTCGCAAATTTAAAACCTTTAATAAAAAGATCCGCGAATGCTTAGTCTAATAAAATCAAGCTTTGCATATTTAAAGTCTATTATGGAAACTTACAAACTCTTGGCTTTTTCAAGCTAGAATTCACGTTTTAAAGCTTCTTGTATAAAAGACTAGCAAAAGCTTAAATTTATAAAGGTTAAGGGGCAAGCTAGAGCGCAACATGCTCGATCAAGTCAAAATTTATTCTTATTCTCACCATCGGAAAGTCAAACATTTGTTTCAAAACAATTATTTATTTTTGAATTTTTTTTAAATTTTTGCATAAAATCACAAATTTTTGGTGGCAAAACGGGGTTACGTAAAGACAAAGCAAATGCAAGTAAGATCAAATCGAAAGATACCCCCCATACTAGAACTAAACATTGTCCTCAATGTGAGACTGCCACCCCCATACTAAAACCAATGCATAATCCTAATATAACAGGGTCCCTACGTAAATCTAAAGCCGTTTGTTAATTATGCTAATAGATAAACGTTAGTCAATAAGATCTAGGATATCGGATTACCATATAAGCATGCAACGGATTGAAGCTTGAGTGAACGATGGACAAAACCACAAGCACGAGAGTCTTCATAATCCGGGCAATCCTGAACATAAAACACAAACCATGAAACATGAGAAAGGAAGAGGCGAGCCTCCTCACGTCACACTTATTAGATAATAGAAAAAGAATATAGAAACACGGGTTGCCTCCCGAGAAGCGCTTGTTTTTGTGCGAGTCTCTAGCTTGAATCTCCCCATATCATCGTGATATTAGGGACGAAACATATGGAAAAGCAAATCTCCATCAGACTTCCATTCAAGATGTATAGATAAACAATGAAGCACATGAAAGTTCTACTCCGATGAGATACCGTCGGTTCTGGAGAAGAAATATCAAAATGGCGCCGCTGCCGGGGAGAGGTGTAGCGATTTTTACTGGATTGTTCATGTTCGAGCCTTGAAGATCCTTTCCCCATGAAAGTTTTCGTTTTATTTTATATAAAAAAATACAAAAATATTTTATACTTCTATTTTTATTTTCTTTTATTTTAATATTGAAAATAACCGTGTTGTCAATTGTTAAATCGGCTCACCTTTAGTTAACAAACTATAAGAGAGGTATAAGGAGGGTCGATCCTATGAACTTCGAGCCAAAAGGAGACGGTTTTAAAAACGCTTCGCGCTTACCCGCTCCTCCGCTTTTTTGTGCGTTTTCTAGAGAGCTACCGTACACCTTTGACTTTCGGTTACCAAAAATATTTTTCTTTCTTATTTTTATTATTTCTTTTCCTTATGTTTTATTTGAAAAAATCTATAAATATTCTTCTCTATCCTCTTATTCGTTTAATTTTTATTCTCTTTATCTTCTTATCTAATAATTCTTCAACATGTCTTGGTTTTCAAGGTGCTCGTGGTGTGGAGGTCTGTTTAACGGTGGAAATTTTCGGCGTTGAACCAATGTGAGTTTCGGAGATGATTTTGTTTGTAACCCCGATTCCATTTCAAATGATAAAACATCCAATTTTTCCTACCCACCTTCACAGCCCCAAACATCTTCGTTTGACCAATTTCATTGTTTTGGGTGTGGAGATCCATTAGAAGATGATGTACGTTGTCAACGGTGTACTTGCAAGTGGTGTGGATATGGTCTTAGAGAAGGATTTTGTTTGTTTTGCGCTTTAAGAGATGGAAATCCATCCATTGATGCTCCTAATCCAAACTCTTTCAATGATCCTCCAAACATTTTCACCCACCCTCCATAACCCTAGTACGAATCAAACTCGTGTGAATTATGTGGGAACGACGCTCATTATGGTTATGATTGTCCACCATGGGTACCGCTTGTCTATGAGCAGGAACCGGGCTACAATCAAAACTTTATCAAAAGCCTGGTCACGTAAGCCGGTCTCGGCTGAGATGTGCCAAGAAGAAAGTCGCTACATGGAATGATCTTGCCTTAAAAATCATAATTCTCGGTGGAACATTACATTTAGAAGGATTACAACTTTCTTAAAATGTCGATTGGATGGTCGAAATTCGAAATGAGCACATACACATTTATAAATATTAAACCATCGGGAGTGAAAAGTTAGTCTAAGCTTACACAAATTGCAAATATGAGTAGTGTTAGCATCTTAACTTGTATTTGTAAATGATTTCATTTTTAATCTTGGTTTGGGGCAGGTGAAAAATCAAGGACGATGAATTTATCCTTTTAGTATTACTTGTTTCGTGATCCTTAAAGTTATGATATGAATGAATGATAATAATAAATGTATGCATATAAAAATGGTAAAACGGGGCGTTTTAAACTAGTGGTTTCTTAATCCTCTTAGATGAACACTTAGCTACTTATCAAGGTAATTAGTCTAAGGGGGTTGAAATTTTTAGTTTTCTATGTGTACATGACATTGCGTGAGGACACGGCAATAGCGTAGTATGGGGGATTTTGATATGTGCTTAAACACATATCATTTATTTCTTAATATTAAGCTAAAATGACCAATAATGAACGAAAACGGTATAAAAATGCATTGTATACGTTTGTATTGCGAATTGTGTCTTGCATGTAACAGATATTCATTAAAAGGACAAAAAACTAAGGCAAAGCAGACAAAACCGAGCACGGAAATGAAAAGAGCGTGAGAAGACGAAGCCAAAGGCGAATTCATTTTTAATGGGCCAACCCGTATCCATTTTGTGGGCCGGGACAGCCCATTAACATTTGAATGATATATATACCAAGTCCTAAATATAAGCCTTACAAATCCAATACTAAGTCCAAGTTATAAACCCTGATCCAGGCCCAAGAAAAATAGTCAAAGCCCAAGTGATAAACCTGTCCAAGTCAAGCAATAACACGGGTCAAAATTTACTATTCATCATCCCTTCCCTCCTAATTTTTACACAACGAAGATTAACCAGGGTTAACAACACCATTCACCCACACGCCCCTTGCTTCTAGAAGTATAGCCTGACACGTCTGACATTCACCAATGCCATGCTGGCAATCCTAAAGGCCCTCATTGGTTGTTGATGCCTAGAAAGAATCCAAGGGCTAGAAAGATGGATTGAATGATTGGATTTGATCTAAGAGACGAGATTAGAGATTGGGACGCTCCTCCTCATGGCCTAGAACCTTCTGCTTATTGCTATAAATATAGGATCTCACATAGTAGGAAATCATCTAGTGTAGGATTAGAAGTAGATTAGGGTAGCTTATTTCTCTAGCTTTTATCTTTAATTTCAATGTACTTTCCTTTTTAAAGCAATATAATCTTTTCAAATTCTTAATAATATTCAAATTTTATCTTAAATCCTGTTTTTACAATTCTGTCAGTTACTTTTAAGCAAATTAAGCTTTAATCAATGTTTTCAGAAATTACATAAGCTCTTTTACTCTTTAAAGCTTACACTAAATTGGTTTATATAGCACTATTTCATTAAAGGTCACCTTAAATACCTATGCTTAATGGAATGCTTTATTAAGGATGATAAGCCAAACATGGACGGGCTTATTGGGCTTTTACCAGCTTGTTTCTAACAATCTGGAGCTTGTAAATAAGCTCTAATGAGCACTTATGGTTCTTGTTTAGAGCAAAGGACAAGGTACTTTCTCTTTTTCATTTCCTAGCTTAATTTTCTAATCATCTTATTATTCTGCTTAATTTGTGCTTATTGTTGCTTATATGTGCTTATTATTCTTATTGTTAGCTTAATTTGTTTAGTTGGTAGCTTAGAAGTAGTTTCATTTGAATTTTAGTAAAACTGCTTAGATTTAAGTCTATATTAGCTTATTAGTTTAGCTTATTGAGCTTATTTTCTTTAGGTTATTGCTTATTTGTCTTTTATTATCATAATACTTAATCTTTTTAGGCATTCTAGAGCTTAATTATGTTTGTTTAAGCTTAAGGTTAGAATTTCAAAATCTAAAGGGGTGTTTAGGATAAGCATTTTTAGCATAGATCAAGGTAGTGCAAACTGATTTTAGTGATTGAAATGAATTTCATAAGCTCAAAATAGTTTTAAAAGCTAGATTTCATAAGCTAGGAATTAGTTTTGAGGTATTTTGTATCAAATGTTTAAGTCTGCTAGTTTTAGTGTTTTTTTTAAATTGCTTATTTGATAAAATTTCCAAAAGTTCATTTGAGGTGTAGATTTTATGATTAAAACTATTTTCTAATGCATCATGATGCTTTTGTTTTTGAGACATAAGTCCTTTGGATTAACCTTTTGAGCTTTGGATCAAAAGCAGTCAAGTATAACTAGTTTTTGGTCTTTTCTTAAGGGACTGATTATGCAGACCATTTGTAGATAGGATTAAGCTTAATTTTAGGTTTATTTTTGTTGCAATTAGCTTATTATAGTCCAAGCTCAATCTATTTTTAGCTTATAGTAAGTCAAATTAGCTTTTGAGTCTTAATATTTAGCTTAAAGTAGTCATTATTTTCAAAAAGCCAAAAATATAGTAGAGCAAACTGTCACTTTCATTTTACTTTTTCTAGCTCATTTCCTTAAATAGTTTTCGTAATTTTTGCTCATTTGTGTTATCAGCTTATAGTACTTAATCTGTTTTAATTTTTCAGCTTGTTATCATTGCTTATTAGTTCTTAATTTATGCTTAAAATTGGTCAAAAATCCCTTAAAAGTAGTTCTAGATTCTGCTGTCTTAATGTATTTTGGGTCTTTTTCAGCTTGTTGAATTTGCTTATTCCTAGCTTTTGTTGCTTATTAAGTTTAGTATGAGGTCTGTTTCTAGCTTATAGGTTTGTTTTTAGCTTATTGGTCATTTTTGAGCTTATTATTTCCAAACAGTTTTAACTACAAGTAAAAAAAAGCAAAACTGTCACTTTAATTTCCCTTTTTATAGCTTATTAATAAGTTTTAGTAAAAAGTCCCTTTATTAAAAGTGGTTATTTTTGTCCAATCTTTAGCTGTTTTTAAAAGAAAAATAAAAAAAATTATTTTTACAAAAAGGAAGTCACAGGACTCGAACCTGTGACCTCCCTCACACAACACACACTCCTTACCAATGCGCCCTTGGGTCTTACTTTTCATAAACTGTTGTGCACCCTTTAATTATTAATAACTAGTTTTAGGTTTACTTATTAGCTTATCGAATTTTACAGCTTATTGATAATAGCATTTTCACATCGTTTGTTCTTTGCAAACCCTTAGAATAGTGTCCTAGAATTTTTCATAATTTTTTTCAGAATTTCATTTGCATTTAATATTTTTAATTTGAATTTTTAGTTAAAAAGCGATAAATATATTTTACAATAATAAAAATACAAAAAAAATATACTTTCTGTTTCTAAAAATTAATTTTATCATTTTAGTCTAATAAATTTGCATTTTGAGTTTTTAAAGTTTAATTTGATAATTTTTAGTTTATCCGTTAGTCCGTTAGTCGTTAATTAATCGTTAAGTGCTTAATTGTCGTTAGAATTTAATTGTGCCTTTAATTCTAGTTTAGCGTTTCTTTTTATTTGCTTCCCTTTGCGTTATTAGATTTAGAATCCAAATCCAAAACTTAAATGACAATCAAGCTCAATTTATGATATGAACGTGAATTTCCATTCACCTCTTACCGAGGAGAACGATACCTGTGTTGATTACTTATTATTCTTTCCTAAGAATAATTTGTATGATACTTTGCTTATGTATATGTATTTTATATATATATTATTGAGGGTTATTTGTTTGATACGTATTCTACGGATATCATCATAATTGGGTTTTTTTTTTAATTTCGTTTTTTTAATTAATTTTAAGGGTTTTTATAAACTTTGGTTATTTTTTGTAGTTAATTTTTTTGTTAATTTCGTTTATTAAAATTAAATTTATGGGTTTTATAAACTTTGGTTATTTTTTGTAGTTAAGCTGGTTAGATTACTTTTTTGGGCTTATGGGGTTGCTTAATTGAGCTTATGGCTTATTTATATGACATGATTTGACGATGTTTGGATTATCTTATTTTCCAGCTCATGAGGTTATAATGTTCATATGAATTGTTTTTGTTTTTGTCTTATTTGACATGATTGTTTTATGGTTTTCAGCTTTTTTATGACAATAATTTTGTTACGACAACAATGTGCTTTGAGAGAGATGGAGATACAATTTGGGAAATACTTGCGAAAACAATACTTCCCTGAGGAGGTATTATTGTTGCTCAATTTCTATGTTATAATCTTATTAGTTTGTTATACGTTTATCATTTTAATGTTAGACTATGGGGACTTCATATTTAACCAAGAATTACGATCTCTTTTAGGCTACTGCTAAGGTCGTGCCTCAGTTACGGCAACCAGCAGGTGGTATCTCGCGCAAAAATGGCCTAATGAGTTAAAACCGGTGGGTCGACGCAAAACTTTTCAAGTCCAACATTTGAAGGTTATATTGTAAGTAATTAGTGTTAGCCCTAAAATATGTTGACTAATCCAGAATTACATTTAACATTTATAGTCATGTCGGGTTAGTTTAGCTAGTCGATGTCGGGACTATAAATACTCTCTTCATACTTCCATGGAGGGGTAGAAGTTCACATTTGTAAAGTGTGAGTGTGTGTGTTTTCTCTCTAGCACACATATTCCCATCTTATCTCTTTTCTCTCTAATAATATGGATACACATCTTTTCCATTTTATCCAACCTCCGGATCTTGTGTTCTAAGTGGTGAACCTTATATCAACAATTGGCACCAGAGCATAGGGGGAATTCGTGTTGGTTACCCACTGATTTATAGTGTTTAGATCGTGATTTTTTAGTTACTTTTTGTTCTTGGTTCAAAAAGTCAAACCCGTATTTTTGTGCTTAAAATTGTTTATGTTTATGTTTTTAAGCAAGATCTAGGCATAAGGTAACTAGTTGTGCAAGAAAAATCAAGGTTTAAAGTCAAAAAGGATGTGTTTTTGGTGATTTTGTTGGAAAAATACGTATTTTGCTCGAAGAGAAATATGCAGGTTTGAATGAAGAGAAATATGTTTTGAATGAAGCGAAACATGTTTCAAGCGAAATATGACAGGTTAATTTCAAGCAAAATATGTCATTTTTTAGAGAAACATGTCATTTTTCAAGCGAAATATGTAGTCAAGCGAAATATGCATGCATCAAGCGAAATATGTCAAACTGTCAAGCAAAATATGCATGCATCAAGCGAAATATGTCACCTTTCAAGCGAAATATGCACGAAGCGAAATATGTCAAATGTTAAGCGAAATGTGCAATAAGCGAAATACGTCACCTGTCAAGCAAAATATGCAAATATTTAAGCGAAATATGAAATTTATCAAGCGAATTATGCAATTTTTTGATTGACCCAATTTTGGTGATTTACTTTCGGTACAAACATCAACCATAACAACACACCACACAAACAACAACACTTAATCCCAAAAAGATCCTGAAAAGATTCACTTAAATGTCAAAACGGCTAGAGATTCAGATTACGATGACAAGTGATCACGAAGTTTATTTGGTATCCCTTATTTGCGATTGAAGTCGGATTTCACGAAGGCGTCTACTTATTTTATCTTGAAATCGGGGTGGTTGGATGCATGATTTCAATGATAACTTGCTTGAACGTATAAAACAGATGATTAAGACTTGAAGTATCTAGTTTCCAGAAGTCGGGGTGGATGGTTGAAGACCTGGATGACTATCACTTAAAGGAGTTACGTTGTAGTGCTCAGTGTCACACGCAGAAGTCGATGTGGATAACTTCAAGAGGTGTTGTACTTCTGATACTTTTGATGATGGGTACAGAGTACTTAGAGATTTGTTGCGGTACCATTTCTCTACACCGTTCTTTAATCAACAACAGTGCAAGCTTAAGTAACAAATTTAGGGGATTTTACTTCCGTTTCAAGTTTGGTATATCATGTTTACTTCACCAAGTGGTCACGACAATAGCCGACAGAATACGAGGTTGGATGCCAGAGAGTTTAAAGGTTAAGATGTAATCAGCACTTCTCACGGGTATTATTGTGTTATTCAAGGACAACGATACTTTACGGTCTAAGCAAAATCTTCAAAGCTCTTCAATGACATTCATATACAAGACCTTGATTATACCAAGTGTTCTTGATTCTTGCTTCATCTCCTTCTACGGTTTGTGAAGACAAGAGGGTATTGATTCGTTTGTATATCAAGATTTGTGCTTATGACAAGAACTTCTCGAGTATATGGACGTACATGACAATGATGCTTCCGAGAGTTCGCAACCATCATGGGGGAAAATGTGTACATCCGGGACTTAGTTGACTTTGATGTTACCATGTCAACTTCCAGGGGGAAGTAGTGTATACTACTTCACTTAGTATGGTTTGTGAAGTATTCTGCAAACGTGAGAAGAATTGTTGCTGATTTCTCGCATGCACCCCCTAACGAATATTCACCAAGACCTAATGACAAGAAGCAGTGGTCGTTGGTGTGGTTTGACTTCTACAAAATTCCGTTGTGCACGTCAATGACAAGTAGAAGATAGTTCAAGCTACATCAATGTTTCAGAATCTGCTCAAGATAGGGATGTTGGTTTGGGGGAAGCTGATTCAGAAACTTCACCAAAAAGGAGTCTATAAAGAAAGCTTTTCAAGACATGCTGCATGAATTGGGGGGAAGTTAATCTAACTCATTCATAATACAATGGTTCCAGAACAAGTAAAGACAATGAAGATCCAAGCTGGAGCTAAAGTTTCAAGACTAGAAGAACTCAGAAGACATCTACAGCTTTGGAAGTGCTTTGGAAGACTTTATTACGTTGTTATTGTACTTGTTAGGAACATTGTAAGTAATTCCGTATGTCCACATATTGGGGGAAGATTGTTAGCCCTAAAATATGTTGACTAATCCGGAATTACATTTATCATTTATAGTCGTGTCTGGTTAGTTTAGCTAGTCGATGTCGGGACTATAAATACTCTCTCCATACTTCTATGGAGGGGTAGAAGTTTACATTTGTAAAGTGTGAGTGTGTATGTTTTCTCTCTAGCACACACATATTCCCATCTTATCTCTTTTCTCTCTAATAATATGGATACACATCTTTTCCATTTTATCCAACCTCCGGATCTTGTATTCTAAGTGGTGAATCTTATATCAACAATTAGCGTGCCAAATATATTTAGAATTATAAATATTAAATGAAAACTGCGTTTAGCTTTCACGTTGGTGCTAAAGAGGGATTTAAAGGGATTTTTGCGGTATGTGATTTGAGAAACAAATAGAGTAATGTTGTAATAACTAAAAACTGGTCGATTATCAGTTCAGTTCAAAATGTGGCTGCTCGGATGTTTGAACAACCAACACTTTTTTGGCCGTTTCTAATAGAAGTTAATAGTAGTTGGTGCTAATTTCGAGTTTAGAAACAAAATCTATTTACTTATGAATTTTGGAAAACCACTACAATTACTTTCGACCACTTTTGAGCTTGATGGTCCTGCTACAAACCTTAAGTTAACAGTGGTGAAAATCGCAGGCATCTTGAAAGGGAGCACAAAAGATGTAAAAGAAGATGAAAGTATGCAAACGCATGATCCGCTGGAGGTTAGTGGCAGAAACAGAAAGAGATTCAATGCTATTCAGTTTAAGACGCGATTTAAACCTCAACGAGTAAAAGTTGAATCAGGTACTTAAGCTTCTTTCGTTAAATGAGGAGTTAATTTTTTGAGTGCATACTACCCGAATGCCTAAGGCATCTGGGTAAATTTACATGCTAACTTAACATTTATTTCCAGCATTAAAACTCATGTAAATTTTCCTTACTTTGATGCATTCGTACATCAATTGTTTCTTTTTAACATCAATAAAAGTCAATGGTATCATCTGATATTGAAAACAGCACCCTATAAGCTTTATATGCTGTGAAAATTAGATCTTTCTTTGAGGATGTTGTCAAAATGTCATCTTTAAAAAGCACTAATGGGCATTCTTTTGGTCAAGTGCAGATAGGAAACTGGTCTGTTGGCTTACCGATCTCTTTGGCTCGCATATCTCTTTTCATCTCCTTAATGCTCTGAGTGAGCTCATGATGCTTACAAAGGATATACTCTTAAGCAACACAGTTTGAAAATAGGTAAATTTGTTCTGTTAGAGCCACTATACTGACGATAGGCTTTTAGATATTCACGCACTAAAAAAGTCTTCTAAATTTTGAAGGTGTGTCCTATAATCGGTGTAGAATTAATAAAGAGGGTTTTGATAGCTTCGTCCCGGATGAGTTTTACCCAGATCTGATTCCATCACTGAATTAAAAGGTCAGTTTGTCTAAATGGGTTTATACCCGATGCTGAGACTGAGATTGATGACAATACGATCCCGTATCATCAGTATCTTCTTGACACCGAAGCCCAAAATGTTCCAACTGAGGTATCTGCTGACACATCTGATAAAGTTTCTATGATTGCCATCTTAACTGACTTGCAAACCCAACTAGACGGACATCTAAAGGTTAACCAGAAAAATGAATTGGAAATCGGACCTTAAATAATGAGCTTCTTCAAAGCAAAGCAAGAAATCTGTCGTCTAGATACCCACAAGGACAAACTTGATCTTGAAAACAAAAGAGTTAGACAATCAACAAGCCCTAGTGATTCAATAGATAATAAGCGTACGCTGAGCTGTGCAAGAAAACGATTTGCTAAATCCACTCTTTCAGGAAAAGAAAAATCAATTGCATGTTTTACAATCTGAAAAGGAAAAAGATTTAATCTAAGAAAAAGGATCTACAGATAGTTTCTAGATGAAATAGTTGTTTAGAAGGAACGCTAACAAAGTTGCAAGAGATTTGCAAAGATTGATACATGCCAACACAAACTAATATCCTAGCTTTCTAAACAACTAAAGCCGCAACCGCTGACTTTGCACCAGGACCCTCCTAGTACCCGTAACCCAGTCTTGTTATTTACCAAGCGAGCTCAACCTGTCTTGTACAATGCTTATACCCTTTTGCATCCCGCACACCATCCCGTTCGCATATAGGATAAGTGAAAGATGTCTTGGTACCCAATTTGGTTAGTAATGAACAAATGAATGAAAAACCAGGACATGTTAGACCCGCAAACGGTTTCTATGACAAGCTTAATGCCCTGATGTTTGTTCCTCAGAAGGAACTATCCCAAGAACAGGTGTATGGGCTTTCCGCCAATGAAATTTCTAGTAATGCTAGTAACCCTACCACACCTGTTACTCCTTGTGTTCATAATGTCCACTCCAAGTCAAGCCTGTTTCATCTTCAAAAGGTTTAATGCTGTTTTTCATCAATTTAAAGTTCATAAAATGAACGAACCAACACAAAAACCACTCTAGTTTCCGATGGGTTTTGGATTATGCCACACAGTTTGGTGAACAACAACTGGTACCAATTTTAATGACATTTCAAAAACACATAGAATCTGCTAATGAAACAATTTTCAAGAAGTAAAAGAAACATGAACAGATTTTTGATGACTTGGATGCGGAGTATGAACTATGTGTTCTTGATAACAAGAACATGACCATAGAGAAGAAAAATCTTTTAATAAAAAATGACTGCTTAATTGCTGAATGTTTAGAAAAAGATATGTGCTCTATTGTGCTTACTTCCGATATTGTTGAGCCCCCCTAGTTCGAATGCCTTTCCGACGATCCTAAGATTCTGCATGCGATAGGTAACACATTTATATTAAATAAAAGGTCTTGAACATGAACCTGAAGTTTTTAAACCAACAAAAGAGGTCATTGAATCTGAGAAACAAACTCCATTTACAAAATGATCCATAATGAATTTACAACTTAAATTATTCAAAACTATAAACAGTGCATAGACACTTTCTATGCCTCCAATGCCATTTTTGAAATATAAGAAGTTATGAAAAACAGCTTCAAGGGAAAGTGAAATGACACTATCAAGGTATTTAGATGCTCAGATCAACATCATGAAGGTGTTGAATGTAGGATCCACTGTAGGTAGCTTTGATAAGCAGGCCTTAGAAACTGAGTTAACTCAGTTGAAAGATGCGATCACTTCAGTTAGGATTCAGAATGATGGATTTAAGGCAGAGAATGTGAATCTGAAACGACATTATGAAGAACTGTCGAAATCTAATGCTTACTCACGTTCTACATTCACCGCAAAGATTAATGCCTTAACTGCTGAGAATGCCAAACTGAAAACTGAGCTGAGTGGCAAAAAGAGTAGTGGACCTTCAACCTCTGAGAAACCCAAAGTACTTGCTTCAGGGATGTATACCAAAAGGTCAAAGTACATTCCACCTCCAAAAAGAGCCAATTGGGTAAAACCAACCCCGTTGCCTAAGAAAAAGCAAGTTACTTTTCCAAAACCCCCCAGGACTTTAAATAGACCCACACAGAAACCACCAGTGCAACAAAACAAAAAGCCTAATGTTCCTGTGAATTTGTCTACAAGAACCAAACCTGCCACTGAATCTCGCAAACCTATGCCAAAGAGCCACACTCGGAACCATCATATCTTGACCAGTAAAAGTGTGAACGCTAGGAAAGCAGCAGATCACAATAAGAAGTTGCATGTTGTTGATCATAATCAGTTTGTGATTCGTTCTTTGAAGTCTGTGAATACCAAAACCCCCCAGGCCAAACATAGTGTGAATCATACTAAGAAGGTTTGGAAAGCAACCAGAAATCATAATGTGAACACTACTAAGACAGCTTGGAGACCAACTGGAAAGGTTGTTGGTAGTGTTAAGCCTCAGTGGAAACCCACTGGACGACATTTCGCGTTGTATGATAACTGTCCTTTAACTAGGATAATGGAACCCATTGTTGAGCCTTTAGAACTTACCCCGAGCGTTAGTTCTAGTTCCAAAGTTACTATGATCTCTAGGTTCCCTGATTGCAAACTTAGTGATCGAAAGGCTGGTTCCAAGGGGATATCTGGTATTTTTGAATGCTAAAGCATTGTATCCTTTGTATATTAGTATATATTTAATTTAAAAAAAAGATCTCTTAAATTTTTAGTCTAGATGGCTTGCAGTTATTTCAGACTGTAACCCGGTCTCAACCTAAGATCTGATGTACGTTTCAGTGCATTATTTCTTTAACAGACGAGAAGTCGTCTCTAACACCGAACAATTTTTCTCATAAACAATTTGTTTTATCAAACATGTTCGGAGTTACCATTCAGACATTGACCAAAACTCTTTCAAAAATACACGGGTCATTGTTTGAGGGGGAGAATCAGTTTTACTAACAGTTTTTGCAGGTTTGTTGGATGCACTGTTGCTGATTCTATTACAGAAAGATTGAAATGAGCCACACGCCACGTCTTTAGACAGATTGATTTCTCACTCCTGTCTCGGTATGTTTCAGATCTTGTTTTAATATTCACTTGATATTTGTGCTCATTTAGCTCACCTCAATGTTTGAGGGGGAGCTCAATACATTTTAAGTCCATTATAGATCAAAACCATACAAAAGTTGCATACTTTTGATCGGGGGAGAAAATGTGACTTAAATGTAAACCGGATAACTAATGATTCGATTGATTCAAAATGCTAAGTCCTATCCTTGCATGTGCAAAACATCTTTCGAATATCGATGCACATGTATAGGGGGAGTAAAAGTGTCAATATACTCAACAATGTCAAGATACCAAAGCTTTTGTGTTATACACAAGTATCTTGATAATTCATAAAGAATCTTTTGTTTCATGATTGGGAAAGTGATCTTAAGGAATGCGAAGGAATGATATGTTGTACCACCAGGGTATTCGTAGAATACTCATATACTTGTCTTCGGACAGTATCCACTAGTGAGAATGACTCGTCTTACAAATACTTGTATGAGTTTGATGAGAGCCATGAGGCACTTCATATCTTTCGAGATATCTTTCAAAAATCATCAGAGCATTCTGATTTAAACTTTCGTTGTGTCCTAAATAAATTTCACAAGCACATCGAATGTTTTTCAAATCATGTTTTTGCCAACAGGTCTTCTACGGTACTTAATTGTATTAAGAAGTAAAACGCTGAACAAGGAATTATACGGTATAGTCAGCAGATAGTAACTGTACTGACTCACTCTTTACCATTCCATTACGGACATCTGGTTTAGAGAACAGCAAGCATACGGAAATCTGATACTTCGGTATTGGAGGACTTAAAGGCTTTGAGCTGGAAAACCTGTCAAGAAGGTTCTTTATTGAATCTATCTGATCACAGGTGCAGTATTCGTACTGTATGGTAATCGACTCACCATGTTTCTAAAACAAAGAGTTGACTACTCCAGAGCAAACGGCTACTGGTAAAGAGATATCAAATCCGTTCATAGTTGATAGTTTACTAAAAACTATAAGGTTATCATTGCACCTTGTTATTGCAACAAAGCATTGACTAGTCCATAGCAAACGGCTCATGGTAAAGACATATCAAATCCGTTGATAGCTGATAGTTTGCTAAAAACTATATTGTTCATACTCAAAGATTTGAAGACATCAAGAAAGCTAAGTACATGAAGCTTCCGCACCTCTGAAATCAAAGTTTTCTTCAAATGCTAAAGTCAAAATAATTAGAAGAAGAAAGAGTACTAAAGCTTTCATGATTACAGCAAGTATGAGCATGTCGGACCAAAGTTCAGCGAATGGCGAATTGAAGAAAAGATCACAAGTAATTCAAGAAAATCTGAGATCAAGATGAAGTTATCAAATCTAGTAATTCAAGTTTCAAAGATTGAATTTCTACAGAAGCACAAATGCAAGACAAGTGAAGAACCGCAACGACAACGAGCTAATATGCTATGAATTCAAATATGTACGCTAAGAAGACCTCAAAAGAAGACCTCACTTAGGGGGAGATTGTTAGAAACATAATTTCACAGTCTAACAAGAGAAGCTCGGTCTTGAAGAAAACTAGCGTTTCATAGCTCGTTAGTTAGTTAATTAATTAATGTTTAATGATGTAAATGGGGTGTTATGCAAAAAGCCTGCAAAAGCCCAAAAGAAAGGCCCATAGGCCAAACCCCATTAGTGTATAAATACACTTTGTTCTTATCATTATTAGGTTAGACATTATAGCTAGTCATTATATTATTGTTAGGGTTTCTAGCCACCAAAAAGGTTTTTCTTTCAATCATCAATAAAGTCTTTATTTTCCTGCATCTTGATTCTACACATCATTGTTAAGGTTTGTATGAATGATCATGGAACCAACAATCTTTCTGTTGAAGATTATGCAAAAAGGATGGTAGAGTTGGTAAATCAAAGAAGAAAACACTTTGCAAAGGAAAGAGCTAGAGCAAAAAGGAATAAGCCCATGACTCAAACACAGCTCAGGAATTATATGTCAAACTTTCTAAAGAATCAAGGGACATGGAAGTTGACTCAGTTGAAGAAGTGAAAGCAGAATTTGAAAAATTGATTAAACAATTGGATACCTATGTCCCTATGAACCTTGAAGCAACGAAAGAAAGTTTGAAGAGATTTGGTGAAGAGCTCCAAACTAAAACTGTAAAGAAGCTAAAGTTTGATGATGAAAGTACTCAACCAACAGAGGAGAAGGTTGAAGAAGACAAAGATGATAAGCCAACCAAGAAGACTAGAAAGAGGAGAAAACAGATAGCAAGGAAAGGATTACATACAGATCTTGATAAGGATGATTCTGAGGATTCAGATGAAGCTAGTGAAAAAGATGATTCTACTTCAGGAATTAAAATCCCTATTAATCATGTTCCTGTAGTTATAAAGTCACCCAATATAGCAAGTTACAAGATCATTAAGCAAGGAAGGAAAGGTGTATACCAGATTGTAAGGGAGAATGGATCTGATAAAGTATACATAAGCTTTGGAGCTATGCTGACTGACATATCAAGAGATGATCTTACAGAGCTATACAAGATTGTGATGAGAAAACATGGTATGAATGAACCAGAGGATGAATTTGGCTAAGTGACGTGAAAAGTTCCTTAAGTTTGAATTAAATTTTACTTAACGAATTAATTTCCTTAGAAAATATAATTTTCTCACAACGTTGGTTTATTTTGAAAACGATCTCTTAAAAAGAAAATAATTACTAGATGTGTAATTTGATTATTCTCTGGATTTTTCCCTTTAAGACATTCAACTTCCAAATCTAATAATCTGACAAATTATTAATCACTAAACCTTTTATAAATCCACACTTCATTCTCAATTCACAATTATCACTTAACAAGCACTAATAAAACTACTCGCTACTCATAATGATCAAATAAGCAAAGCAAAACATTTTATACTAAGTTACACTAATATATTGAAAAAATTATAGAAAATAGAACCGAATTGGAGACCCGCAATTAAACGAATACCACCCGATTTATTTAGCTAAAACAAATAGTCAAATTCGGTCTAGCTAAATAAACCCTTAAGCTCCACGCCACATGAGTAGAATCGAAATCATCAACAAACAAGCCAAACATTATGTTAACTCATATAGAAGCTAATGATGGCCTAAACAAGAAAATAAGATTCAATAGAAGGCTTAAACTAATTACTAGAAACAAATAGTGGGCTAAACAAGTAATATGATCCAACAAAGAGCAAAATTTGATCTAAATTCAATTCAAAACTATTACATTCGATCATAATGTAGTTTACATAAAAGAAAATATTACTCTACTCCTATACTAATTTATCACTACTTCTAATCTACTACTCAAAGAAAAGAAAAAAAATGTAAAGATGAAAGATAGATAAAAAAAATGAAAAGAGATCAAATATGAATCTGCTAGTCTCTCCATCTAACCTATTCTACCTTCCGAATCATTAACAAACAACCAAATATCAGTCCATCGATTTAGAACCATCGATCATCAACAACAACAACAAAAATAAAAAAAAAAATTGGAATACTTGATACAATAGATCGAACGAATCATTAATGAATAAATCTGTAACCCGTTTAAATCTTTAACAATAAACATCTATCGAAACCAAACTTCGATAAATCAAATGAAAATCAAACGGAGCGTTTCAACTTTAAACATAAGCTTGACATACGATTCGGGAATGAAATGACAATAGAGAGGTATTATATAATCTACTCCTAATCTATCTCTAAACTATCTACGAAAAAAGAAAGGAAAATTACGAACTAAAAATGTGAGATGGAAAAGATAAGAGATAAGATAAGATGAAGTTATATCACGTGTGCTGCTACCCTTTTATAACTTTCTAATCAATGCATCAATAACCAAGCAAGGCCTCAAGAGTGGAGATTTGGGCCTTTTCTTTCAATATTTGGTCATGGGCTGTTAAGCTCCAACTTGGCCGAGTATATCATTCAATTTGGGCCAAGCACTAACTTCCATCTTCAGCTGGTACAATACTTGGGCTGCTATGGGTTGCTATAATAAGTATGGGTCGATCCGACCCATATAAATGGTGCCGGGACGGCCCAATCAAAGTTTGACTTTTTGACTTGATTTTGACTTCATCACGCTCTTTCTGTTCCCGTGCTCGTTTCTTGTTGTTTTGGCTTCGATTTTGTCCTTTTCTTGATTATCCGTTACCTGCACAATATAAGTGAAAACATACAAATACAATGTATTTTTGGTACGTTTTTGGTCATTTAAGTCCGGTTTTAATGGAAAATGGTATGTGTAATTAAGCACATACCAAAATCCCCCATACTAAACTATTGCGTGTCCTCACGCAATGCTATAAGTAAGCACTTAGAAAACTAAGAATCTCAATCCCCCTCGACTAATAACCTCGAAAAGTAGCTAAGTGTTCATCAAGGGGAATTAAAGAATCAATAGCTTTGAAAAGCCCCGTTTTTACCATTTTTAAATATACACTTATTCCTACACATATTTTTGTATTTTTTTCCTTTTTCTCATTTTTTGTACTTTTCTTTTTAAAGCAACTAACTAACATATTTGACTTTCGTTATTTTTATAACTTTTAGGGATCATAGAACAAGATGCATTTTAATCCTAAAATGCCCCCAAAAGGATAAATTCATCATTCCTGACTTTTCACTTATTCCAAACCAAGCACAAAACAAAATCACCGTTAAATATAAGTTAAGAGGCTAACACTACTCACATTTGCAACTTGTGAACTTTTCACTCTTGACAATTACTCCGACAATTATTATATATCTTAGGTAATGTGCCATATTTGAATTTCAACCATGGATCGAACGTTTTGCTAAATTTCTATGGCTTCACCTTTTCACCCGAGAATAATGAGTTTTGAAGGCGAGATCCATCCCATGTAACGACTTTCGTCACCTGGCACATCCCAACCGTTCATGCGGCTAATACCAGGAATTTTGACACCCCACAGAGACTAGTATCGGGACTCACGGACCTTTGGTTTCAAAAACTCTTAGGTTTCCCGTATATACATAGCTTTATTTAAAAACTAAAAGAGATCTTACATTTATTAATTCACACTTAATTTTAAACATAACCATGATGCAATTGTAACCCTCGACCTTTTAGAAGGCTGCACATTCAAATAATACCAGCTTTAACTTCATTTTATATCAAAAATAACCTCTCAAAAAGCTTAAATTTTTTTGAGATAACTCGTCAACTGTAAGTGTAAGTGAATAAGTTGCCTTTCAAAAAAAGAAAAAGAAAAATTCATACGTTGACAATTTGATCAAGTAGAAATTAGTATTGTTCAGAATAATATTATCAACATCTAAACCCACACCATAACCATTCAATTCTTTAATGTCAGATACAATCCAATTTATAAAATCATGCTCTTCAAATTAGTCACTCAAAGATATTTCGTCATATTTTAACAATGTCGTGACTTGTGAATATGTGCAATGATCCAAGCACCGCATTGGGTAACAAAGGAGAGGGATTGAACTATACGAATGTATAAGACCATGTTCCAAACACCAGCTGATCATGCCTTATTTAAAAACCAAATTCATTGAATATTTAGATTACTTTCAAAAAACAGAGTTAAAAGCTCCCTTTGTTATGTGTCAATCATGACAGAAAAATGCCAATGGGATAAAATCTTAAAAGCATCAATTTCGTAAAAAGAAGATCTTAAAAGATGGTAGAGGTGGTATAAAATCTAAAGTGACTCTGGATTTATATATTAGCTGATTTTCTTGAAATTAGTAACCTATTCCAATATGGTGAAAATCACGAGAAAGCGGTTATGTTAAGGACTTTTCCTTTCTCGCTATCCGAAGAAGCTAAGATTTAGTTGAACGAACTTAATGAATGAACTATTACTTCATGGAATGAATTGAGAGAAGCTTTATAAGCTGATACTTTTCTCCCAGAAAGTTTAAACATCTCCTTAACGACATTCATAGCTTTCATCAACTCGATAACAAAACTCTCGTTGAAGCTTGGCTCTGAATCAAAGAAATGCTTCGCACTTGTTACGGACATGGTCTAACCAAATCCACGATAATTCAAATATTCTATCATGGTTTAGACAATCCAACACAAGGAATTCTCGACGCTGGAGGAATCTTCCTCTACAATACTCCCAACGAAGCTTTCAAAATCCTCGAGGACAATGTCCTTCTTAAACTCGATTTCTCGGATGATTCCCAAAACAACCCCAAACCAAAAATTGTTGTTTCTACCGGTGGAAGCAACATCGATTCCTATCAGGTTATTTTATCTGAGATGTTCAAAGCTCTCGTTACAAAAATCGATTCTGAATTCCTGATCATTTGGAAATAGCAAAAAGAGATGCGAGATGGTCGAAAAGACAACCACGCTTCACAAATCTACATGAAAGATGACACGCCGATGTGTGATCCTCATGAAGCAAATTATGTCCATGGATATCACAAAGGATATCATGACTAAAAATCTAAATTCCATACTCCTACCAAAACCATAACTATCCTCGATATCGGCCATAAAAAAGAATGCCACGATATTTTGAAATACCTAAAACCTCAATGGAGGAGATGATGAGAGAATAGATGGCTAGGCAGACAGAAGAAAATGAGCGTATGAAGAACTAGGTGGTTGAATTAGAATGTTAAATTGATCAAGGATTAAGAAACCATCAAGCGATTATTAAGAATTTGGAGAGACAATTTGAGTATCTTGTGAAAATCCTACAAACCGAATCCCTTCCTCATACCATAGATTCCAAAACGAGACATGAATTTGTCTACAAACCACCCTCAATCCGAAACTAGAACGACAAGGGTGATGTCGCAGCTATCGAGGAGGATGCGATCAAGCCTATTCCAACCATGCTAAACCCGAGCCTAATCAAGTATAACTTTCCTTTTCTCAAGGATTTCGCCATGCATATCCCATACACGAATGCGAATACGATTGCAGACGATGTATTGCTGAATCATGTTGGTGGTGAAGAGTTAAACTCGATCGGTGGCATTGGAAATGGAGCCTTAACAAAGAAAAATAAGGAGAAGGATGACAAGGGTGTGTCGAAGGAACCCAACAAATAATGGAAGCGAAATGAAAAAGTAGTTCCTAACAACGAAAAAGTTTATCACTATCTATGGCACCCAACGAAAATTCCCCATTTAAACCGTATCATCAAAGAATCCTAAATCTTGAGGAAGAGTCTAGCTAATGACTCAGAAATAAATTAAGCGCTTCTCGGGAGGCAACCTGAGCTTTTAATTGTTTGTGTGTTTTATTTTCTGTTTTGAATAAACATGTACACCCTCAAAGAAAATTGTTTTTCAACTTGTCAAATCTTAAGTGTGGGGTGTTACATGCTCGTAGTGTTTAATATATATTATTGTGTGCATTTTGTTTTTGTTTTGTTTTGTTTGAATAATTGCAGCAGGTAATGGAGGAAGATTCTAAAATCGATTGATTTCACTGATGTGTCATTGTGTAGGTGTTATTTATGTATCAAGTTTTACTATTTATTTTATGCCGACTATACCTAAAAATAACACTTTAACGGGCAGTGTACCCGGTCAAGATGTAGCTTCTTTGGTAAGTAAGGTGTCGATCACTAAGAGCAAGAGTGTTAATATCTAATCTATCAGTATTTTAGTTATCTAAGTTAAACCTAAAACTAATGCAAAAGGGGGGTTTTCAGCCTGAGAGACTGGCACGAGGTTTAGTTATCTAACCTAAGGTTTTGATGACAAGTAAAGCAATAAACACACACAAGAAGACAAACAAACGATAGAGAAGCGGTCGAGAACTAATGTAAGAAAAACGAATCAACCATGAATAATCTGATAAAACACACGTTTGTTTAATAGTGCAATGATTGATTTATCTCGAAGGGCATATCATTCCTAGACTTAGGCGGTACTTCTTCCTAAGACCTAGACACGCTAATTCTATCACAATTAGACGCATCCGCATAAAGCAAGCATTTGTTGATTATAATCTATCTTAGGAGATTAATAATGGTGCTCTTACTAAACCCTAGCTCATGGAGACTTTACCCACTTACTGCTTAACGGCTCTTTATATACTAGTAGTCCACTGTCCGAGTCCTTACCAATGGAATAAGAACGTACTCGTTGATACCAAGGTCACCTTATGGCTCAACTAAGCTCACTAGACTAAAGGCAAGGATAGGTCAATATTTGTGATCCTATGATTCTAGATATATAAATTGCAATATGGAGAGCTATCCCGGACTCTTAGCCTACGCCCAAACAACACCGAAGTTGCAGCGCATTAAATATGTAGGACTAGACCCAGTTGAATGATAGGTCGCATACTTAAGCACGTAAACAAGTATAAATTGATAAACATAACAACACTCAACGATAAATTAAGCGTTGTCAGATAAACAAACCATACATTATTTCTAATAACATGGTGATACTAAAGGTATCAAACGATAGTCATTGTATAAATAACCGGTTTGATATATGAACGATTAAAATAAAGAAAATCATTAATCGAACGCATATTCGGTTGCGCGAAGATTACAAGAGTTTTCCTATGATCTTGAGTCTCTTTTCTGACCTTATAGGCTCCTTTATTTGTCTCTTGGTTGACTTGGTGGTTTAGGGATTCACTTGCATACCTATAGACTGAGTTTTTTGGATTCGGTCTATTTTCATATAGTCTGGAACTCGTATTGAGGTTTCTGGAGTTAAGGACCACGTCTGATTTCTTACAGAATATTTTATTACTATTTTGTGTATTCGGCGTATGATGTCTCCGGATATGGTCTATATTAGGTCTCTAATCCTTCGTGCATGGTGTATTTTGTGAGTGTATGCAGGCTACGCGTATCTCTTGATGGATACGACGTTATAAGGTTTAAAAACAGTTGGTTCTTCTTCATTGACCAAAGTATTATATACGGCGTATCGTTGATGTGGATACGGCGTATTATTCAAAGTCAGGCAATGGTCTTTTGATTCGTCAAAGTCTTGGATACGTCGTATAGGTCTAGAATAATACGGTGTATTTGATGTCAGATCAGTAGACTTTCTTGAACTCTTCATTTATGCTCCAAAATATGTGCCTTTTAGCATATCCTCACCAAGTACTCCATAATTACTACAATTCTCAAATATAAACGATTAAGTAACAATTCTTTGCAATAATCATACAAAATGGGTAATATACATGGGATAAATGATGCTATAAAAGTGACGTTATTTGATGTCATCAAATATCCCCCCACTTGAATCCTACTTGTCCTCAAGTAGCCTTTAGAAGTTTATAAAAATGTATCCCTAAGGATATTTTCCGTTAAAGCATTTATTTGATCTATTACAAATACACAACCAAACACCTCACGAAATAGGAAGATGAAAACACTCAAATCACTCAACTAATCTATGTGGTAACATGTAACTAATTCACTCAATTGCTCGGTCGTGACGAGTATTCTATCATAAGCTTGGCAAGGATACACATCTCCACCACTAAAGCTAAGGAGTAACAAGTTTATAGAGGTAAATATGGGTTATTTTTGTATGGAAAGGCATACGGTTGATCATTCTACAATCTTTCACCAGAAGTACCACTCCAACAAGGCAGCTGAATCACACATACATGGCCGTAACGACGGAATAGACATGTGTGTTCGATCACATCCTCATTCGAATTTAACCAACGGTTAGGATGAAGAATAATATAGGGTAGGAACCTTCTAACTTTCACCAAAAGTCGTAAACCAACGAGGCAGCTAAGACATGCATACATGGCCGTAACGACGGAATAGACATGCACGCTCGATCACATCCACGTTCGCGTAAAACCAGCGGCTAATCATTAGGTGAGAGGGAAGTAAATTGTTGTTAAATAAAAATCAAGAAACAAATAGATTAAGACTAAGATAAAAGTTGCTAGACGCTTTTTCTCGACCGTTACCATGATAAAGACATAACTATTTACAACGTCTTGATCATCGATCAAAAACAACAACCTAAGTTGGCGTTCCCGTAACAGTCAACTTCCCAATCATCCCAAACTTTACATACTCTACAATGCAAGTGGCGATATCTTCCACTTTCTACAATACTTTACATCGTTGATTTTAGACGTATCAACGAATAATCGATCCTTCGTGTAATTCCTTCGGTAGTTGCGAAACGATTATCTTCAAACTTTCCTTCACTTTTTTTTGTATTTTTTCTCATTTTTTTTTTGCAATCTAACTATATATGAAACTCGGAGTAGTTTCACCATCTTCAAGATCATAATAATTCCGGATAATTCCTTCGATAGTTCCTTCGTTCTTCGGATTCACCATTAATTGTGATGGTAGTAAAATCACATGAGTTTTGACTACTAATATACATTCCCATTTGCAATGTGCAAATTTTCAACCGCACCAAAGATAGAAAATGACACAAGACTTGGAAAATACAAACTTTACACTTTAAGCAACTAGCAACTGTAAATTAAACTTAATCTAACAGGGTAGGTTAAGGTGTAAGGGTGTAACGAAACAAATAGTTGGTGTAATTCCTAAAGGATTGGCTCTACGGGTTTTTCTAATGGATCTTCACTCTAAAGATAAGAGTGGAAAAGGGTTTAAACTGGAGGTTAACTAATAGGTGTAGTTAGTTAATAAGCAACATGGAAAGGCGATTTAGGTGTAATCCTAAAAATTTACCAATTTAAACAAGGTACTTCAATAAGTCCATAATACTCATCACTGTGGTCTCGAGTGATATACCAAGCCAAGTTCTAAAGTCTACAACATCACCGGCACACTCATATTTTGTGAAATTTGGGTAAACATTTAGAAACGAAAAGGTTAAATCCTCACAAAATCTAACAAGGGTTATTGTGTGTGGGTTATGTATCAAGTAATTTCACAAACGTATGCTTGAAAAAAAAATTGAGCATATTTTAAGCGTTTTAGTGTGAAAATAGGACAAGTAAACATTCTAATTCCATCCCCCCACTTGAATTATACAACGTCCTTGTTGTATATATAAAACATTAAATAGAGGAATTTAAAAAGAATTAGAATGAGAAACTCTCCTGATATTTTCTTGGTAGATTCTCCATGTTACGTTTATGGGTTTCAAGACTCCAACACTTCAAGATTTCCAGATTCATAAATTCTCCACCAATATTCGTCGATATTTCCTTCACAAGGTCCTGCGTAAATTCTCAGAAAAAAATGAAATTCTGTCTCCGTGTATTCGTTTTGGTTAGACTCAAAATAAATACCTAAAACTGTACAGGAAGTCGATACGCCGTATCCATTCCCCAGGATACGCCGTATTGATACCTGTATACGCTGTATTCATTTAATGAATACGTCGTATAGACTGTGCTGAAAATAAAGACTGGATAACGTCCAGAAGGTCAATACGCCGTATCCATGGGGTTTGGATACGCCGTATAGACAATCTGGGAAGACAGACTCGATAAAAATTGAAAATACATTCCGGGTTGTCTCTCGGCAAGCACTTTTGTTTACAGAAAAGTCTTTAAGTTAGACTTGCCCCAATTTAATCCCATCCTTATAAAATAATTTGGGGTCGAACGGGATGCCAAACGGCACATATAAATTCTTAATAAGATTTAATAGCATCCCGTTGTTAAGATAATTACAAGTCATGATTTTAACATATAATTTCTTGATAAAAGTTTCAGTTTTGAAAATTTTATTAGATGTATCATGACTTGTTCCTAAAAGCTTATTTGACCCATGTGCATAGGCACCAACATCCGTATTTGTTACATCAGGTAATGGTTTGACAGATAAATCCCCCGAAGAGTGTTCAATATCGACTTTATCATCATCATTGTCCTTATCCGATTTTGAATCATCAGGATAAATTACGTTAAAAGGAAATAGATCATTAAAGTATAAAATGTTTTGTTCCTTTTCATCACATTTGGACAATGATGTTTCATCTTTCAAATTAAATTCATCGATATGTTGAGGACTTACAATAGGTTCAGTTAAGAAATCTAATTTAGACGTTAGAGCATCATTGTAAACAATGACTGAAAATTCTTTATCAAAATCTTTAAAGTAGTCTAAATCATCAAAATAACTGACCGTAGGCTCGGGTGATGGAAGCAAAGGCATATTGACTTTATCATTATCATTTTCTGAATCCGTTTCTAAATTGTTGACAGAAATTATTTTGTAAGAAAATGATTTTTTATCGAAAATTAACGTGCAATCTTCATCGTTGGATTCGTCAAACGATATTCTAAAGTCAATTTCATCGTTGTTAAGAGAACTTACCGTAGGCTCATACGAGAGTGCTGCTTCAGATGTTAACGTGTCGTTAAAGACTATAGCTGGGAATTTACTTTCAACAGATCCGAGGTCGTGAACGTCTTTATTATCCCAGATCTTACCATACATAGCAGTTTCCCGGTTATACACCTTACCACGCCTACTAGCTTTTTCTTCCTCAAGCCTGATATACTCCTCTATAGTAATGTTGGGGTCGTCCATTGTGACCTGTAATAAATTTGCAAGGAAAGAAAACTGTCAAATAGCTTAATACGCCGTATTCAGTGAACTAAATACGCCGTATTGATGATAGAGTCAAATACGCTGTATTGGTTTGAAAAATATTTATACGCCGTATCCAAGAAAATGAATACGCCGTATTGAGTGTTCGACTCAAAAGGTTACAGCGAACTGTAATAATGCACACAAACACACAATATGCAAAATATACAACGCAAAAATCAAACACACAAATATGCAAATTAATCTAAACTAAATCTAAACTAAATCTAAACTAAAACACTAATAAATAAGAATTAAACAACTTCACTCCCCGGCAGCGGCGCCAAAAACTTGATGTGTCGTTGTGTAGGTGTTATTTATGTATCAAGTTTTACTATTTATTTTATGCCGACTATACCTAAAAACAACACTTTAACGGGCAGTGTACCCGGTCAAGATGTAGCTTTGTTGGTAAGTAGGGTGTCGATCACTAAGAGCGAGAGCATTAATATTTAATCTATCAGTATTTTAGTTATCTAAGTTAAACCTAAAACTAATGCAAAAGGGGGTTTTCAGCCTGAGAGACTGGCACGAGGTTTAGTTATCTAACCTAAGGTTTTGATGACAAGTAAAGCAATAAACACACACAAGAAGACAAACAAACGATAGAGAAGCGGTCGAGAACTAATGTAAGGAAAACGTATCAACCATGAATAATCCGATAAAACGCAGGTTTGTTTATTTAGTGCAATGATTGTCTTATCTCGAAGGGGCATATCATTCCTAGACTTAGGCGGTACTTCTTCCTAAGACCTAGACACGCTAATTCTATCACAATTAGACGCATCCGCATAAAGCATCCTTATGTTGATTATAATCTATCTTAGGATCTAAGTAATGGTGCTCTTACTAAACCCTAGCTCATCGAGACTTTACCCACTTACTGCTTAACGGCTCTTTATATACTAGTAGTCCACTGTTCGAGTCCTTACCAATGGAATAAGAACGTACTCGTTGATACCAAGGTCACCTTATGGCTCAACTAAGCTCACTAGACTAAAGGCAAGGATAGGTCAATATTTGTGATCCTATGATTCTAGATATATAAATTGCAATATAGAGAGCTATCTCGGACTCTTAGCCTACGCCCAAACAACACCGAAGTTGCAGCGCATTAAATATGTAGGACTAGACCCAGTTGAATGATAGGTCGCATACTTAAGCACGTAAACGAATATAAATTGATAAACATAAACAACAATCAACGATAAATTAAGCAATCAAGATAAACAAACCAAACATTAGATCTTCATAAACATGGCTGATACCTAAAGGTATCAGCCGATAGTCATTGTAAAAATACACACGGTTTGATATATGAACGATTAAAATAAATAAACCTTAATCGAACGCGTATTCGGTTGCGCGAAGATTACAAGAGTTTTCCTATGATCTTGAGGCTCTTTTCTAACCTTCTAGGCTCCTTTATTCGTCTCTTGGTCGACTTGGTGATTTAGGGATTCACTTGCATACCTAAAACTGAGTTTAGGGTAGTCTATATATAGTGGTCTAGAAGTCAGTTCGATACGGCTTATTGAGAAGCTCAATACGTCGTATTGGATGACTTGGCGTAGGCTCCAAGAATAAAATATTCCAGAATTTTCTTAAGCTGACATGGATACGGTGTATCAGACCTCCTGGATACGGCGTATCGGACCTCCTCGATACAGTGTATCAGACTTATTGGGTATGGCGTATTGAGCTACTCCGGTACGGTGTATCGGGCTTCTTAGGTACAGAGTGTTGGCTTAAAGTGTGCTTTTCTTGATATTTGATCAAAGTATAATATACGATGTATATACTGATGTAGATACGGCGTATTCTTCAAAGTCAGGTAATGGTCTTTTGATTCGTCAAAGTCTTAGATACGTCGTATAGGTCTAGAATAATATGGTGTATTTGCTGTCAGATCAGTAGACTTTCTCGAACTCTTCATTTATGCTCCAAAATGCGTGCCTTTTAGCATATCCTCACCAAGTACTCCATAATTACTGTAATTCTCAAATACAAACGATTAAGTAACAATTCTTTGCAATAATCATACAAAATGGGTAATATACATGGGATAAATGATGCTATAAAAGAGACGTTATTTGATGTCATCACTCACACGCTTATGCTAGCATTTGCGTAGCATTTATCATATTGAGTTCGATCGTGATTTCTCATGCCCGGATGTCTGGTTTTCTCTTACTCTTATTTCCCTATTTTTATACCTTGATTCATTTTGTAGCATTGAGGGCAATGCTAAACTTAAGTGTGGGAGAGTAAATAGGAAAAATGAGACCGATTTTTTAAATTTTCATATTTTTGGGTTAATTTTAAAATTTTATGTAGACTTGTTTGCCCCTGTGATCTAGTTGTTTTCATGCTTTTAGGATAATATATTAGAATAACTAGATTATTCCACTGAAAAATCTGTAATTTTGAAAAATTCGAGATGTGTCCCGGTTAATATTGCAATCCATTCTAGGATCGATAACATTTGCTAGCGCATTTATAGCCCTTTCCACTAAAATGTGAGGATTTGAGCCTGTTTCATATATAGCATACATCTTTTATGCTCGATCTTTTTGCTATGAGTGTGCCGGTGATTTTATTTATTCTAGAACTTGTGCTTGTAAATCATTACGAATTCCGCAGTGAGATAACATTCGTATGATATAAGTGTATATGCGTGATAAAGAGGCAAACTTAGGAATAAAACCAAATGGCCTTCCATTTACATCTAATGATATTTAGCTAGCTCGGTTAGTTAACCACCCATATGGACCCATTTGTTAGCGCTCATTTTTTAGCGCTAGATACCCTTAGAACACCCTTCGAGCCAATCTTTTCATTTTGTTACATCCACTAAAAGAAAAAGCAAAAAATATTTAACTTTAAACCTTAGCCTAACCCCTTGTCATGTCAAAACAGTGGTTGCTAGTTGCTTGGTTGTTGGATTGTTTTTAATGATTATTAATTAGCCACACTTCGCCATTTGTGTGTGCCATTTCGACAAAGATGGAGACGGCCGCTTCATTTATGTATTTTTTGTGGTGTATGTTTATGCAAAGTGAGGGGAAGTTGGATATATATGAAAAAAAGAGTAAGTCATCGAAAAAAATAAGTAAAAAAAAAGTGATGACAATTATAGCCAATGTGCTATATTATTATGAAGATGAAGGAAGATGAAGTATGTTTGAGATATCGATTAGCCAATGTCAGGTTTATTCTTGTTTGATTCTGTAAAAACCAATTCCAAACACCCTGATACATAACAATAGTTTCCTTTTTTTTACTAAATTCTGTCATATAAAGGAGTGTTTGGTAAAGATTATATACTGTCATATAAAGGAGTGTTTGGTAAAGATTATATACTGTCATAACAGTCGTATTTTGTATCGAATACATGTTGCCAGTTTGTAACATGGCTTACTGCATAAACGCGGTACATTCTGTCATTTTTGTCAAGGGAATTCTGCACATATCAGGTTCTATTTCTGTTTGATTCTGTAAAAACCAATTCCAAACACCCTGATACATAGGAGTGTTTGGTATATATTGTAGGCACATATAAAAGAATGTTTTAGATAAGTAATATACTGTCATATTAAAGAGTGCTTGGTATATATTATTATACTAAATTCTATCATATAAAGGAGTGCTTGTTATATATTATTATACTAGTGCTGCACATACAAAAGAGTGTTTGGAATATATTCTAGGCTCATATAAAAGAATGTTTTAAATAAGTAATATATTGTCATATTAACTATACCTAAAACATTAGCTTCTTTTTTTGATTATGTAATTTAAAGTAACTGTTTGGGATTTATATATTCAAATTACCTTTTTTTAAATACCACCTTAATAGCCATTATCACTTATCTGTCATTATCCCTTATGAATAGCTAATATCCTAGATTTTAAACATTTTAAACAATCTATATTTACACCAGTTACTCACCACATCTCACAACTCATAGCCAAATAATCAATATGTTTACAGTTGACTCTCCTTCCATTTAAGGTAAATCATATGGTTTCTATCTATATTTTTCTTGATACATTTTAAAAATGAATTCTGGTTTACAATAAATGAAACTTGTTTTCTTTCTTTCTTATTATTATTAATGATAGGTGTTGGTCATTGCACGTGGAGTAAATCAAGGAGCTATATTGCCTTCACCTTTGCCAACAAGCCAATGAGGATGTGCGGATACTGTGGCAGTATGACTTTCATGATGCCTGGAATTGCCCACCCAAAGGAAAAAAAGTTGTTAATCGTCACATGACATGTACCGGGTGTGTTCGAGGACGGTGATCTGTACTACAATGAGTAGTTACTTTATTTTTAAATCATTTTACTTAGTTTGAACTATTTAATATCTTCCTATTATTTTGGACGGTGATTTTTAGTCACTTCTCACCACTTCTTATTTTAATTTACTTCTCACTGGATCCCTACTATATATATATATATATAATATATATAGTGAGACTTTATTTTCAGCACCATTTTAAGTGCGAGAACTTTCAAAAACATACATGCACGTCTTCCATAGTTTTATTTTTGCACATATGTTCTAAAAAGAACATATATGTTTTAAAAAAACATATTTGTTCTAAAGAATTTGATGAGAAATTGAAAATACAAAATTTTTCTTTGAATGTGTGCATGTATGTTCTTATAAGGCGTGTAATGGCAGTATTGCGACCGAGTGTAAGGTTTTTGTGAAAGAAGAGGAAGAGTTCATGATGATACAGAAGAACATGGGTGGATTCTTACGATTATTGATGTCGTGTGTCACACCCCCAAAATATCAGAGTATAATGGCCGCTGAGGGCATGTGACTTCATGATTATCATACTTCTAAGCAATACAGAACGACCTCTATATGAGACGTTTTAAGAAATTTGATCACTTGAATTAGGAAATAATAAATTGTTTAAACATTCAGCGGAAGCATAAAAATAGACAATACGACATCATTTTTAAATGGTACAAGTGATCTTTAGATAACGGGAAATGACTGCAATGCATGAGACTTCATATAGCATCTTCTTTCTTAATACCTGATAAAACATTGCTAAAGTGTCAACATAAAGTTGGTGAGTTCATAGGTTTGTTTAAGCAGAAAAATGTAGTGTTTATGAATCATAAGATTTCATCCACATATGATAATATAACAGATACAAAGTCATATAAATTGCATTACTATCGTCTAATCTCATGACACCGAAGCGTTAACATATACCAACAATAATGAATGCCCTTGCAGGTGTCTAACCCAAGACACCCGTAATCTGACTCAAATGAAACTGTATCGCTTGACTAATGTCAGTCTAAGTCAAACAGGGACATCAATCCAGATAGATCTATCCATAACATTCGCGCTTATAAGTAATTAACGGTTCATGATAAATCGGGCAAATAACAACTTGGGTTAAATCGGGACTTAGACCAATCAGTAATGAGTAATTTCACTTGTATTCACACGTTTGAAATAAGCAATGTTCTCACCCCAAAAGATGATTTAAAACAGTAGAGTAGGGGCTATGAAAAACTCACCTTGTCAGTTAATCGCCTGGAATTGATAATGGATCAATGCACGTCAAATAGTGACTCGGTCAGACACCTAAGTAATTATGACAAATCTGAGTTTACATCTAAAAATATAAACATTATTTGTAAGTTACCAAGTTTATATATTTTATTATCGCGTTTATTTATTTACATCGTAGCCGTTAATTAATTGGTGCCATTATCACGGTTCGCTCGACTCGTTTAATTAATCATTAATTTACAACTAATACCCTTAAGCTTCGAAATAGCGGATTTTAGTCCCTCTATTTTCTAAATTAAGTAAGTTACCCAATTAGCCTTCTAAACTTTCATGTAATCGTTTTTAATCCTTTGACTTTCCAAACAGTAGTATATATAATATATACAACTTTTATATTTTAAATTCTTTTACTCTTATAACCTTTCAGGTTTAAAACCCGAATAGCTTTGAAATTTTTTTTTTTTGTTAAATAAGTTTTATAAGCCGTGCTAAGATTAGTTACCCATTTAAAACTCGGTTTCATTGTTACCCATTTCTAAGTCATCGAAAAGTATCATTTAAATTCCCCCTTATCAAAGTAACCATTTAGCTCATTAAAGACTTTCCCAACCCATTTGGATTTGGCTGGAACGACTCGGGGCTCGAACAACATGCACGTTTCCATACTTCTTTACGTTTAAAATTTACCACTTAAATCTCATGCAAGTTGTTAAAATATCACATGTACATCTCTATATAATGTAACCCACATGGTCACCTTTTTCTGATTTATGTCGAGCCCAACAGTGGGTTTGACAGCCACTGTTGTGGTGTCTTCTTCCTTCACCCACGCACCCTTAATTATTTGCTACTCAGTTTTCTTCTTCCCCACATCATATACGCAAGCATGTATGACTATCTTTTGATTAAACCCGTAAAGTGCCCGACTCGAATACTTGGGGTTACGAGGTCTTTAAACGCTGAGATGCAAGGACATTTGGTACGCTTAGGAGACCCACCCGCGGCTGCTATGGTCACCTTTATTTACAGCGCAATAAACACGACAAGGCAGCGGCCTGTGGTGGCTGCTGACGTGCATTGGTGGTGCGTCTCAGGTTGAAATCATTTGCCAAGCGTTACGGTCCTTGTACAACGCACCCAGACTGGCGCAGATGCCTTGGGGCTGTGAGTGCCCACAGTGAACCAAAGGCTCGTTGTGGTTCATCGTGTGCCAACCGATTATGCCCAAGATTGCATACCAAGGTTTACGACCCAAGGTTTCTATGTGACTTATGTAAAACCCTAGTATTTATGCGTCCCTTTTTGAGCCAACGTTTACGTACATGTTTTAAAGCTTTCATAAAAAAACTTGTCCGTTATTCGTTTCTTATGAACGACGTGATTAACATAAAATTTTCATATATCGAAATTTCATGCATGTTGTTCATAAGGGTTTAGTATACGTATGAACACAATGACAACGCATGGGTTGCACCATGCGTGTCGTGCACTTGCCACACACACACAAGCCGAGGTTTGTTAAACTATGAAGTAAATATCATACTAATGACAATCATTAACTATGAAGTCGACTTACAGAGGTCCAAGTTTTCCGAACGACGATGAGAAAGAAAAGATGGTGGTAAGGTGCTCGAACTACTCTTGGCTGCTACTCCTTTTAAGCCGACGTCCACTTAGCTCTTGCCTCAACGAAACTTCAAACTCAAATGGTATAGTTACTTCTTTTTTTTCAATTTTAGTTGTGTTAAATGTTCATGCAGTTCCTTATTTATACTCGTAATGTTGGCTTGGTTATTACATATTTACATGTGAATGCATACTATACACACTATTGCACCATAGTGATAATTCTAATACTGTTAGTCATCATTGTCTCTTTTCTAATACTATTAGAGAATCTCTACTATTGTTTGATCTTTCTATTTTGACAATTTTGTATCAGTAAGAAGACATACATGTGAAGGATTATTATCAAAATGAGAAGGGTAGTAAGGTAATGTGTAAGAGTTTGGAATGATGTGTGTTTATCATTATCATATAATAGTTATTAATATGTATTCATATGATGTAAATCAGATATTTTCTCATTATGTATTAATATATGTATATTTCTTGAATTTCAATTAACGGTTTTCATGGTTATTAATGAACGTAGATGTTTTGTAAAGTGATACAATTAAATGGCCATCGTTATCACAAATGTGAAATAAGAATGGATTTTATCGTTACGCGTTCTAAAATACCCTTTAGACACAAGGTAAAATGGTGAAGTCCTGTGCTATTTTTACGCTTTTCATGACAAGGAGTACGGTCTGCGATCATAAAATGACTTATCATTGAGATTAACGATAAATTTACAAACTTACAGTACATAACTTTTACTTAACAAAAAGAGAGATCTAATTTTCTTACGGGGTGCCACATGATGCATATATGGACACTCTAAACAAAAAACCATGTTTCAAAGACTAAAACAAAATTGCACCACTATGTCTTGACTTTAGTGTAGTGTTGAAATAAAATTAAGTGAAAATTTTGGAATAACTAATAAAACTTTGTTACTATTTGATGACATATTTGTTTTATCTTCAAAGTTTTTTTTGGGTAACCATGGTTTTCGACCTTTTGGCCTACTAATCCACGGGGTTTGAGCCCACCGCCACATAGACTCAAACCAGGTAAAGCCCTCTCTTTTCAGGAGGTTAGCGTGGCTACTTAAGGTTGTTTGCACCCAGCAAGAATTGAACTTGAGACCTCACACATTTTAGAGTGATAGCCACACACCTTTTTGCCACATAGGACCACACTTAAGTGGTCTTTATCACCAAAGTTTTATGTATCACCTTATTGTATCAAAGCCAGTTTGGCAACATAAAGGCTAGAGCTTATAGGGATAACTTATAAAAATAAATTAGATTAAAAAATAAGTCACAAAAGCCAAAGCCTTTATGAAAGCTTTTATAAGCCTAATACTCCATAAGCCCAAGCCCAATAGAAAAAGGCTCATAGGAGCTAATGACTAGTACAATTACTTGAATTAATCCTTAAAAAATATAATGAATTATCACCAAAAGTAGAAATATATGTGAATTTAATTTAACATATTTTTATGCGATTTTACATTAAAAACTTTAGCTCTGACTAATTTGCCAAACAACTTTATCAAAAGAGAAAAATTTATGTTGACACTTTATAGTAATTCATCACAAAAATGGACGACGCATGAATGATTTACGAAAATGGTCTTTCGCACACTAAACAAGCGCACTTCCATAAGATGAACGACATGTTATACTCAAGCGAGCATGAAATGATATACAAGCGCACTTCTGTCTTAAATTTGGGGTGTGCATAAAAATGGCAAACTAAGTCGTACTTCAAAGTTAAGTTGCACTTGCAACTTAGATGCACTTGAAACTTGAGTAGCATTGAAACTTAGACTAAGAGGGCTAGGTACCTTGGTGCCATGGCTTCAATCATGGGCAAATAGTGTTGCCATGTCACCATTTTTTTCCATGTCACCACCCTTTCACATGGCACCAAAAACTGGCTCCCTTATGGGCACCACAAAATGTGGTGCCGTAGGAGAATTTTTTTCTCTATATAAAAATAGAAATACACAATTTAACTAACATTGATTTTATTTTAAAAATTAAAAGACATTACATTAATAAAACACTACATAAAATTTTAAAAAAGTACGTAAACTAAAAATAAGACGTAAACATAAAAAGACATAAAATATACTAGTTTTGGGGTTGATAAAGCTCAAATTCGGGCTTTTTGCCCGTTGGTAATAGCCGTGTATACGAGATCCATCCCGCGTGTGTCGATTTGTAGGACTTTCAAGTCCTCGACTACCTTTTGAGAACTGATTAACTCAATTATCGTCGCTGTCTCACAGTCCAAACGCTCTATTTTTTCCTTACGGTCTAACTAGTATTGTTGTTGGAGCATATCTTGAAACGTTGTCGGGTTTGAACTGAAACTAGCGGACGAGTTTGTAGAATGTTGACTCTTAGCAATTTTTGTTTGCCGGGTGGACGTGGAAATCGTCGTCTCTAAAGAGCTTTGGGTTCCTCGTCTGTAACCCGTTCCGGTTTCGTCTCGCGTTTGTCGAATCGGGATTTTTCCACTTGTGCTTGTCTTTCAAAAATAACCAAGCCTCCTGTGCTTAAATTCTGTACTGTCGTGACACTTTTTTATACATATTTTCACAATCCTTGTCAACCAATCTTCCATCATTCTCCCCGCTTAGAGCCATCGTTCGTTCCCAAACGAATAAACCTTTCCGACTCTCGGATTCAATAGAGTTCACTTTTTTGTCAACATGTTCTTGGTATGAACTGGGAAATTGTTAATCTTTGCTTGTTCATTGTCTTGGTCGAGAACTTTGTACCAAAAACGTTTCTTTTTTTTGTTTCGAACCGACGTTTGGATCCTCAGATATTTGTATGTAACATTCCGCCAAAAGTAACTTCTTGTCTTGGATCCATAAGTTTTGTGTACCGGATACTTCGGCACTCGTTTTACGGGCTACCTTATACATTGTCTTGATACGTTTTTCCTTTGATTTGGTCGACGTCGGGGTCGTGTCGACTTCTTCTTCTTGTGGTTGTTGGTAGGTTGGTCGGATTGTTGTTGTGAAATTTGGGTATGTTGGAAAAGTTGTTGAAGTTTGCCTTTTGTTGAAATTGGCATCTGCTGATCGAGATTAACATAATGGGTTATAATGGGAAATAAATAGGCATTAACGTGTAGGATCTGTGTACCTTTAGTAAACTAACCCATTAACCTGTAAAAGGATGTTACCCAATCCTTGATAAAATTCCAATTCGGGGTGGAGATAGCACTGTAACACTGAAATAATTTGTTAATTATGCGGAAACTAATTAACATACAAGAAGAAACACACAATAGTTTTTCTTTAAACATTTCTATTATAAACCTTTTGAAATCTGCCTTAGGTTACTGACCCTAACCATACAATACTAATGATTCCATAGGGTATTTGTGTATATAATTTTTAAAAAGCCTTCCTCAGGGTCCTTTTATAAGCATAAGGATAACCACTATGTATAACATCCCTGAAATAACACAAATACTATTGATGCTTATCATTAATAACTGTTACAAGATAAATGCTAAATACAACCGTTTAAAACTTTATAGTTCCTATTAATAACGACAGTACTTATGACTCTTCACTCTACGCAAAAACCAGTTTATTTTGATCTTTCATTTAGCAGTACTTTGACTTTTTCGTGGCAGAACTTTGACCTTTACTCTCGTAAGTCCTAACAATCCTCCCCTAACTTGAATTCCACTTGCTTGACTTCAAGTTTCTTGATAGTTGGTCTTCTTTGTTCAGCAGTACTATCTTTTTTAATCTTTTAAGCTTCATCCTTTAGCAGCATCTTGTTTACAATCTGTTTGAACATTCTTTGTCTTTGCATCAAACAGATTGTCCTTCTCAGCAACATGTCTTTTCAGCAACATGAATGGATTTTATGAGCCTTTACCAAGTAGCCATTCACTCTTGGGCTAGTCAGTTCTTTGGTACCTAGAAAAAGAGTAATATCCATGATGAACTGAAAATACACTTCACACTCCAGATAACATGAACATAGTCTGTTGAGTACTTATGACTATGGTAAGTCAGTACAACCATAAACGATTTGATAAGTCTTTACCTGTAGCCGTTTGCTCAGGACTAGCCAACTCTCAGTAATAAAACATTGGTGAGTTGAGTACCATATAGTTTTGAGCAAACTATTAAAGCTATCAACGGATTTGAGTTCTCTTTACCAAAAGCCGTTTGCTTTGGAGTAAAGCCAATAATCAGTGAAAACCATGGTGTATTGATCCACCATATAATTTTGGAAAATTGTCCAACCATCAACAGATTTGAGATGTCTTTTAACCAAAACTGTTTGATTTGACTAGTCATTTCTTATGTTTTTAAACATTGTGGAATTTGATTACCCATTTGTTGTGTGAGGATAACCAACACTCAATCCCTTAAAACAGTTTGATATTCAAATATCTGTGCCTTAAATCTTTTTGCACACTCAAATCGTCACCACATTTCAAAAACAACTTTTTAACTAGCAGTACCTTCATCAAGGTACTGTTTGTTTTACACTAGCAGTACTTTGAACAAAGTACTGCTTGTTCAAGTTAACTCTTTTTATCAAAATAAGATATATATAAAAAGAAAATTTTGATAAATCATACCAGTTGTTTAAGAATTTCCACCATCTTCAGTTGTCCACAAAATGAACAGATGTATCAAGGTAATGGCTGTCTCATTCTCGTCTTCAACTTCCATCCCATGTTCCAACATCCTAATCATCAACTCTCTAGATAGAGGATACCTTCTTTCAGCTAGCATGTGAATCATAGTACCATCCTCTAATTCTAGTGTATGCACTCCTGAAGATTCATTAAGTCTCCACCTTACGATTTCCCAATCTTCTTGGTTCTTCCAGAAGTCATCACCACTAGTTTCAGGAGTCTCCCAGATAGTTGTAAGGTCACCTAGAAGTATCAAGCCTAAACCAGTTGGAGGAATGTGCTCATAATAATCTTGAACAACTCGATATAGGTGATACAAATCCTGTCTATCTAAGATATGCAGTATCTCCCATAAAGTATCAAAAGCCCTGAAATGATTATTCCCCCTGTGAATGATGAGATACTCTCCATCCGGTGAATCAATAACCTGAAGTTCTGTAATCATGGAAAGTCCTTCTAGAGACTCTCTTTCTTGTGCACACTTTTCAAAATCTACAACCCTAAGATAATTCCTAATCTTCATCAACTGACTCCGTCCTCAAACTTTGAGCTTTCTTGAATGGCTGATGGCTGTTCTTTAAATTGTAGCTTTTCTATTTCTTGAAATTCTCTTTGCATTCTTTCTTGCAACCTCAAAATAGCCTTTCTTACTCGGGTAGCCCATTGGAATAAAATCTTTGTAGGAGTCCTTAATTGAATCTCTAACTTTGTCCAAGCAACACTTCATCTGTGGATACTTAAGTTTTTGCAGATTCTTGTATCCTTGACCTTTTAAGAAATTCATCATCTTATTCCTTTCTTGAGCAAGAGAAGTAGGTTTTACCCTCAACGTAGTCTTTGGCTTTGCTTTCTTTAATTCTTCAAACCTTTTTCCTTCTTCTTCTGCATCCCATATCGCTTGAATCTTCTTGGCAACCTCCTCATTCATTTTGTAGTTTCCAAGGCTCTGATTTGTTGAAGAGTCAATTTCTTCTTTTTAGGTTCTTCAACAAATATCCCTTTGCCTTTATCTTTTGGATCAGTACCATTGGCTTGATTGTTTGAGGGTTGAGTTGTATGAACCAGGATGCTCAAACCTCTTGGTCAAGGACATAGCAACAAAGAACATCCAGCAACTTTAAGTTGTTCATCAACTCCATACTTGAATTGGACGGAGGTGGGTTTGAAGACTGCATCATCTTCAAAAATTTAGAGTCCTTGGAGTAAAGTAATCTGTCTAGCAGTACCTTTGAGTTATCTCCAATCCATTTTCTTCTGATTCTCCAACATCTTACATTAGAAGCTTCCCTACTCCTCCAATATTGAATTTCCTCAGTCTCATCACTTTTTCTTTCTAATACTTCTGTTTCATTGCTTTTTCTATCAATGTCAGGAGCAACAGCAGCATCTTTATCAACAACATCATCAAAGAAAGGATCTGCTGTATCTTCTTCTTGATCATAGTGCTCTTCAGACAAAGTACCTTCTTCCTTATTCCTCCCCATTTTGACTGAAGACACTTTCTTCTTTTGCTTCTTTCTTCGTCTCTTTTGCTTCTTAAGATTCTGACTTTCTACCCAAAAAGCATGATGCTTGACCACTGGCTGTACGAATTTGGACAGTTTCTTGAGCTTGGCCTTGAGCTTGAGAATCTGTTTAGCTTGAGAGAGAGTTTGCTTCTTGAGCCTCCTAACTTCCCTATTCAAAGCATAAATATCTAAAAGTCCCTCATCTCCTCCAGATGTTTGAGACGCATCTGTGGGAGTATAATCATTGGGAGATGTAGGTATAGCAGCAGTACCTTGTAAACGAGCAGTACCTAAAGATGCAGCAGTACCTTGTAGAGAAGCAGTCCCTTGAACGTCAGCAGTACCTTGGGAAATACTAGCTTGAGCAGCACTTTGAGAAGGGGTACCTTGAGCATCCCTTGCAGAACTCGCAGCCTTAGAATGAGGACTAGTACTATGTTCTTCCTCCGCTGCCAATGCTGTTACTACCTCTAACATGGATGGAGTCAAGGGTGTAATCCTACACGAGAACTTAGGGCTATGTTTCCTCATAAAAGTGAATATCTTAGAGGGCAGAGTAACTGAAGGCATAAAATCCTGAGGTCTGTCTACTCCCTCTAACTGCTTGTTCAAAAATAGCTGAACGAACCTAGGATACATAAGAAAGGGTGTACCATTGGAAATATGTCCTAGCATTCCATTCATTATCATCAAAGAAAAGTTGAAATTCTGATTCGTTGCTAATCCTACTAGGGCAGAGGCGATGTTGGTACCAAATTGCTCCCATGAGGTACTCTTAGGACTAAGGCAGTGAAGTAATACATGGATCAAGTACTTCCACTGTGGGCTAAATAAAGGTTTAGAGAAAGTGAGTTGTGCTAAGTTACCCTCATAGCCAATATCTCTGAGCGTGTCCCAAATAACTTGCTTAGGAAAGCAATCAACACCGTTTGCATCATCAAAGAGTAGGTCAGCTCGAATTGTTTCTTCAGAGATCAAGATCTTTTTGCCAGCAACCATGGCGCGAATATGAGGGACATCATTGATCACCCTGAGAGAAGCCGTAGTCCAAAATTGTTGAAGCCACGGACCGATGAGATCAGGATCAACCAACAAAGAGTAATTAATGGAGCAGCCAGTGAGATAATCGATGATTTGATAAAAATCAGCATTCTGCGCCGTCTTCTCCACACAAGCAATCATGTTGTGTTTGTTACAAGTGCGAATATTTGCCATTTGGAAAGAATTTGATGTGCGTCGGAGGTTGGAAGTTAAAAAATTTATGAATAAAAGTAAATAAAGTGAGAGAAAAATGCAATTCAGTTGAGTATTTATAGGTTGCGACAGCTAACTAAGAAGTTACCGTTGTAAATACGTTTTTAGCGCAAAAACGTATGTTTGACCGTTGACACGAAAACGTTCGAACAGTACTAGTTGTCCTAAGCAGTACTTTCTAAGCCAACATTACATTGAAATGACGAAAGCGTACTATCAACGTAAAAAGACTGCCAACTTAAATTTTGCAACGACAACACCACAATCTCAAAACTATATCCCTTCAAGAGCATCAAACCGCACAATCAATCATAAACCTCCCCTGTAAATGAAGCAATTAGAGCTTCCAAAATCCTTCTAACGAGAACCAGCAACTTTACCACAAACACCAGTACTACATGTAGATACCTCCCCTCAAATGTAGCTATGGGTTTATCATCCCAATAGTGACTACCAAAAAATTAAATCTTGCCAAGTCAAAGCCTTTGGTGAGTAAATCGGCTACATTGTCATCAGTATGAACCTTGACCACATTAATGAGCCTTTGCTCATAGCAATCTCGAATGAAGTGATGTCTAATCTGAATATGCTTGGTCTTTGAGTGGAAAACAGGATTCCTCACAATGCATATGGTACTCTCATGTCCACTTGATTTCAGTGTTCATGAAATTAAATCCATAATCAAGCATTGATTTTGCAATCCAACAGTCCTGAGCACATAAACTGCAGCTGCAACATATTCTGCCTCAGTAGAAGATATAGCCACAATTGTTTGTTTCTTGCATTGCCAAGAAACTAGTCTTCTTCCAAGATACTGACATCCACCTGAAGTTGATCTTCTATCATGATTGTCCCCTGCATAGTCACTGTCCGAAAACGCTTCCAAATGAAAAGGAGAGTCCTTAGGATACCACAAACCCAATTTTGGTTGATGTTTGAGGTACCTAAATATCCTTTTGACAGCATGTAGTGAAAACCTTTGGAGAGGACTAAATCGTGCACACAAAAACAAACAGCAAACATTATGTCTGGTCCTTGAAGCTGTTTAAGTACATGAGGGCACGCCAATCATTGACCTATAAGTGATGTACATCAACATCTTCACTCCACTTCATCTTTCCCAAGAGATTTAATGACTTCAATTTGAGTAGATGCTGGCTTAATGGATGTCAAACTCAAACTGGTTGAATATCATTCACATATTTGTCATGACTTAGAAAAATACCACCATTGGGATTGGCTTGACTTTTGAACCCAAAAAGAAGTGGAGTTCACGCCATAAGGAATCTCATCTAAACTCTTTTTGCATAAGTTCTTCAAAATCCTTCACCATAGAAGACTTGGTAGATCCAAAGATAATATCATCTACATATACCTGTACCAGCATGATATCTCTTCGATCCCTCTTAATAAACAGAGTTTTATCAATAGCCCCTCTCCTATAACCATGTTCAAAAGAAAAGTGAAGTCTTTCATACATGCTCGTGGGGCTTGTTGAAGACCATAGAGTGCCTTGAAAACTCTGCTAGACCATTGTTGGATGAGCAGGATCTTCAAACCGAGGTTTTTTACAACACCTCTTTTCTGTGATATTGCCCATATAAACATTGCCACTTTTGACATCCATCTGATAGACCGTAAAGCCCATGAAGGATGCAAAAGCCAAAAAGAGTCGGATTGCTTCAATTCTGGCAACTGGTGCAAACACTTCATCATAATCCACACCTTCCTCTTGTCTGTACCCTTGTGCAACCAGTCGTGCTTTGTTTCTTAAAATTGACCTCTTTCATCCTCTTGTTTCTAAACCACCCCAGTTTTGTTCCAATTACTCGCTTGCCTTCTGGTAAGTCACATAAGACCCATACATCTTGTAGCTTGAATTGAAGTAGTTCTTCTTGCATCGCTTCAACCCAACTTTCATCCGCTAAGGCTTGAGAGACTTTCTTGGGTTCCTCTTGAGATAGGAAACAAGCAAACAAGCATGTTTGCTGATCTTTGTGATTAGTCTGTTTTGCTTGTATATGAAAGACAGCAAGGCTTGGTGTTGGTCAGAAGTACTTTCTTTAAGCTTTCTTCTTGTTTGAACCCCGGCAGTACTTTTGCCAATGATCTGACTTTGAGGATGAATCTTATGAATTCTAAGTGTAGGAGTAGAGGTGACATCAATGGTAGGATCCATTTTGTTGTAGTCAGCAGCTCCCCCTTCCTCAGTATCTGTATTTTCATCATCAAAGGAGTTTGTAGAGAAAACACCATCTTTTGGAATATCATCATCAGAATCTGTTGGTGTATTACCAGCACTTTGAGGAGGTGTGTTAGCAGTACTTAGAGTGAAAGTACTGTTGACATGTTCTTTTCCCTTTGCAATAGATGTTCTCCTCTTTTCCTCTTCAAAAGCAAATCCTTTGTCATCAGTAGAGCTTTGAAAGGATTCTTGATGCATCAAATTTCATAAGCTCATCAATGTAAGGCTTTTCTTCAGAAGGACAATGGAACTTCTTTGGGCAGCCAGTACGTTCCTCTGGATGCATAGGTTGAGCGTATAGAACAATGAACTGCTGTCATGCTAAATCTTCAACATCACCTAAAGTGGAAACTTTGTCCCCTGACTTAGCATAGTTTTTCCTTTCCTATGGTATGTAATTCATCGGAAGAGTTAGAAGGTCAAGAGTCAAACATCCAATTCCAGACCTTTCCCTTTTTGATTCTCCTGATTCTCCAAAATCGACATGATGACATTCCTGAACTATCTTGTTACCCTGTTGTAAGACTCTAAAACCTTTGCAGCTATTAGAATATCCCAACAAAAAGACTTTCTTCTACTGCCATCAAACGTACCCAATTGATCTAGGTATTAAGTATAGTTTAGTGAGGCATATCCAAAAGGTCTCATAAACAGATGTTGGAGATCTTCCATACAAAATTTCATAAGGAGTTTTTATTTGAGGTTTAGTCACCAAAACTCTATTAAGCACATAGCAAGCCGTATTGACTGCTTCAGCCCAAAATTGAATAGGTAAAAGAGAGTCTGCTAACTGGTCTAGCATCTTCATTGAGAATCCATTCTTCTTTCTGCAACACCATTTTGCGAGGATCCTTGCAATGCTATAATTTCCTCATCTTGATTCCTTTCTTGGCACAAAACTCATCATATAGTTGATTCTTGACTCTGTTCATTGTCACACTGATGTCTTTCAACTTTATTCTTCGCCTGTTTCTAAACCCACCATTAAATCATGAAGCAGATCATATGTCTCATCCGTATAGCCCAAGAAAAACTCCCAACAAATTTGCTGGCATGTCAATCAGTGACCACCAAGCAGTACTTCTTTCTTGATTATACTCTCTCTACTGAAACAGTCCAAATAAGTCCATGTGGAGCCAATTCTAAAGGTTCTCTGATAGTTCTTTCTTAACCTTTTTGCAAGAAGCCGCTGCTTGTATCCCCTTGATTAACATGCAAGACACACTATGATCAATCTTGAATGTCTTGGAAGGTAAACCTCTAACCAGATTGCCTTGAACCAACTTGTTAATGTTCTTGAGATTTACATGCCCCAATCTTCTGTGCCATAAAACAACTTCATCATTTGTTGCCTTTGCAACTAAACAAGTTACTCCTCCAGAAGGAATAATGTTCTTTAGATCCAGACTGTAGACATCATTCTTTCTAGGAGCTCTAAGAATTACCAGATCTTCATCAACAAATTTGAACTTTGGAGATAAGGAATAAGACATTCTTTATCTGTGAAGAGAACATTGTGCTTCTTATCACAGATTTGAGAAACAGATAAGAGATTAAACTTGAGCTCCTCCACATAGCTAACTTTCTCAAAGTCTAAGCATGATGTCTTGATTGTTCCTTTTCCTGAGATTCGTCCTCCTTTAGAATCATTTCCAAAGGCTACATAACCACCTTTAAATTCTTTAAAATCAGACAATTTGTCCTTGTCTCCTGTCATACTTCCAGAGCAACCACTGTCAATAATAGCATAATCCTTGAGATCTTCTTCTGGATTGCCCTGTACAAACAAGTTAAAGAATTTAGACTCTTTTAGGGACCCAAGTCATAACTGACTTGGATACCCCTAATGGAGTTACATACTCAAATTGCTTGAGTGTGTAAGATCCATTATCCCTATTCACAGAATCTAGACCTTCCCTTTTTGTCTCATGTTATGTTTGAAGTTATCATTGCACTCTTTTGACCACTTATATTTGTGGAAGTACTGCGTTGAGATCCAACAGTAACTTCCCTTCTTAACCCCAAAAAGATTATTCAACTAGTTTTCTTGGTCCTTTGTGTCTGTAAGTAGTCCTTAGGGGTATAAAGACCCCCCTTTTTAGGGAAAAAAAAAAACTTAAAAAAATGGTGAGTAACTTGGATTCTAGGTCTTCTATTATCTATTCCTTGGATAATAAGGTCCCATCATACTTTGTGAAAGTACAGCTTGTGTACTCTGATCTAGCAATACCTTGATAAGTCACATAGCAGTATTTTTTTGAAGGTACTGTTGTGTCATTGTTAGTCCTAGCCGTAACTTATCAACCCATCCCTTTAAGAAGTACTAAAAATCTATGGAGTAAAAGATCTCCTTTTGGTGCGGTACCTAGAGTTTTCCTCCGAGAAATAACTTTGGTTCACTCCTTTGGATGTTGTTTCCAAACTGTCATGTTTTTTTTTTTTTTGTTTTTATTTATTTTTTTTTTTTTTTTTTTTTTTATTTTTTTTTTTTTTTTTATTTTTTTTTTGTTTTTTTTTTTTTTTTTTTTTTTTTTATTTTTATTTTTTTTTTTTTTTTTTTTTTTTTTTTTTTTTTTTTTTTTTTTTTTTTTTTTTTTTTTTTTTTTTTTTTTTTTTTTTTTTTTTTTTTCTTTTTTTTGTTTTTTTTTTTTTTTTTTGTTTTTTTTTTTTTTTTTTTTTTTTTTTTTTTTTTTTTTTTCATTTTTTTATTTTTTTTTTTGTTTTTTTTTTTTTTTTTTTTTTTTTTTTTTTTTTTTTTTTTTTTTTTTTTTTTTTTTTTTTTTTTTTTTTTTTTTTTTTTTTTTTTTTTTTTTTTTTTTTTTCCCTTAGACCCCTGTGTTCTCCATTAGTTTATTAGTTTGGGTTAGTGTGAAGGTTCTTTCATGTAGTTACAACCCTTAAATATGTGATTAGGACTGTAACATACAAAACGTAATTTACCCCCTTTGTTTCCCGCAAGTCCTTTGTCCTAGATTCCTGACCACACTGTTTTGACCCTGTTTGGGTGACCAGTTTTTCAAAAGATGTTTCAACTATTCTCTGAGTTTAAAAGCATTTTCTTTTGACTTTTCTGACTACCTCACCCTCTTATCATCACTTTAATCCAACCCAATCATCATTATACTTTATTTCTATCAATTTCTTTCTGGCTGACTTTATTTTGTTTTCTCTTGATTAACAACTTTATTCCTAATGGCAGTTCATCTATCCCTGAAAGGAGACATTTGCCCTAGGAATAATGTTACCTTGGGTGGAGGTACTGCTTTGTAGGCCTTTTCTCTTTGAAATTTTCGTACATAGAATCAGTCAAAGTTTCACCCCCATGAAAATGTCACTTTCCATACTAAAGATACTTTTATGGTAATATCAAGATGGGGTGTTAGGTTTAGTGACTACTAAGACTCAATCCCAAACCCTAACATGACTTATCAAACACATATCTTTGTTTGTTTAGGAACTTCATTTGAAGTTACAGAAGCAATTGTCCATTTCTCAAGTTTTACTGAAATCATCTCTTTCTATTATGGCTTGATCTAATTCCTTTTGTTTTTCTTCTATTTCCAAATCCCATATCTTTAATCTTATTCATTTTTTCATTACTTATCACCCCATGCATATTCATTCTTTTCATGTGTTTTAAGTATGACCTCTAATGACTCTAAGCTCATTTGATATCCTAGAATTTCAGTCCTAGCTTTTTGAAAATTATCTCTTTCTTTTTGATAGTTTCTCAGCAACAGTATATAAGATTTGCTACATTTGGAACAGTAGGACCTCGAGTTTGTCAATGAGGGAAGCTGGACATTAAAGCAAGAGACACTGTGTATCATCATCTTTAGTGGCTCCAGACAAAATCACCAAGTCCATCTTGTCCTAAGTGCACATTGTTCTGCATCAAACTCAGCTCCAATCATCTTGTTTAACTTCAGTCAGTGCCATCATAGCAAAAGTCGTTGGTTCAGCATCAAATTCTTGTCCAGTCAATGTCTTCAAAGTTGTCTGTTGCCAAAACAAAGGCTTTTGAGTTTGAATCCTTCATAGTCACAATCTCTTTTCCTGACGACCATTTTGCTCAGTATTTCTTGATACTTAGCAAACAGGCACTCTCCTAGCAAAATTACCCAACTTTTGACAATTAAAACATCAATCTTTATTTGTCAAAAGTGATCCCTCTTCTTTGGCTTGAGATCAATTGGTCTTTCCTGTCCTTTCCTCATAAACTACCATATCCGTGCAGTTATCATAGCTACCTGCCCACTAATGACAATTTCTATCAAAGCATCATCATCAAATATGATAGCAGGGTCTTCATCAACCTGAGGTTGTAGGCATGGATGCTTGTTGCGAAAAGAATGAACATATGATTTCATCTGATTGAGAAGGCATAGTTAGGTAGCAGTGGGCAATCTTGCTTGAGGCAAGCTTAGTGTAAAACCTTTTTAGGATCATTAGTTGGGTCAGCCGTACATTTGTTTTCAAAGAACTGCCCTTGACTCTATGGACAGAAAGCAATGTTTGGTGAACTTGAATTTGAGAACAACCCTTCAATTCATAGCCTCATACACCTTTAATTTGTTGTAGAGATCACAAAAGTCTAACTCATCCAATCCAGGTTTGTCTCCCGAATCATGTTAGCCGCACTACAATGCCACACAGATGGTAGGCGACTTAAGAAACTTCAAGTTTGCATCTTCAATGGACACTGTAGCATCATGTGATTCAAGCATGCTAAGATATGCTAAAAAAACTTTCGTATGCTGAATCTAGTTCTTTCCCTAGATCCAATAGTAAATTCTCAAAATGTTGTTTCCACAGATTCTTTTACATCTTCTTTGATGCTTCGTTTCCCACCAATCTTGCTTTTCTGGCTTTTCCATAAAGATCTGCATCTACAAACATCATGAAAACAGAGAAGATGTCTACCAGGTATGGCAAAAGCAGTATATTAAGGGCTTTCTCATTGTTTCTTCTTCTTGCGTTTGCAGCCAAGCGAAGTCCTTTGTGCAGACACTGAGGGAGATGCAGGTTCATTGTGGATTTGGTTTTCCATGGTGATTATGTCCCATAGTATGTGATCAGTGATAGCAAATATTACTGTCGGCATCTTCATAGTCGAAGGCTGACACCATAGTCATCATTCACACCTTTTCTTGATTATAGGGATTCTAAGTGCAGTGACTAACGACAGGTGGGAACGATTGTTCAGTTTCAGAACATCTTTTGGATTTTGGAAGAATTTCAAACGATTAAAGTTTCTTCCTTGATCAGAGTCCTATTAACCAACCAGGCAACTGATACCACTTGTAGGATCGTTTACCTTAGAATACAAAGACCTTTTTTTTTTTTTTTTACTAACCCTTTAACCTGGTAAAGGATGTTACCTCCTTGAAATAATATTCAAATTCAGTAGAAATGTAACACTGATATAATATTGTTAATTATGCGGAAACTAATTAACAATATCAAGAAGAACACACAATAGTTTCTTAAACGATTTCTATTATAAACCTTTTGAATCTGCCTAAGTTACAGATCCCTAACCATACAATACTAATGATTCGTGTATTTTGTTATATTTTTTTAAAGCCTTCCCAGGGGTCCTTTTATAAGCATAAGGATAACCACTAGTAGGTATACAGTCCCTGAATAACACAAATACTAATTGAAGCTCTTAACACTAATAATCTGTTTACAAGATAAATCTAAAACAAACCGTTTTAAAACTTTATATGTTCCTAAGAATAAACGACAGTACTTTGACTTTTCACTTCTACGCAGACAGTATTTTGATCTTTCATTTAGCAGTACTTTGACTTTTTCATGGCAGAACTTTGACCTTTACTCTCATAATCCTAAACATTACGTATGGACAGTTGAGTGGAGGAGGTGGAATGTGCGGATGAAGTCGTGTTCAGGATTAACGAGCCTTCAGAAATTTGGTTTTGTGGTCTTGAGCAATAACCTGTTATCTCATTGTTGGATTGGGTCTTTTTTGGGAAAAAATATTAAGTGAAGTAGAAAATAGTGTGTTGTGAATTATAGTGGAAGAGTGTGTAAAATATGGTAGAATAAGGAGGTATTTATAGGATTTTTAAGGGGGTTTATTTTTACAAAAAAAAAAAATTTAAAAAATGGGGAGTAAATACAAAAAAATGGCTACTTGTCCCTCCTACCCATTTTATAACGTTCGGATTATTCAAAAAAATGGAAAATATGCCTTGGCGTGGGCTGGTCCTATCGGCGCGAAGGGTGATGGCGCTAGAGGCGATGTCGTTGGCGCGAGGGGTTTTTGGGCTCGAGCCATGGCGCAACCATACCCAAGCCTCTAAAGGTAGTGCAACTCCCTCTCACCTTACACATCAGCGCCATCTCAACTTTCTCCCTCCCTTCACTTTCCCTCCCTCTCACCTGTCACCTTTTTTGGTCACATTCCCCTCTTAATTTTTTATTAAAATATTCACTTTATACAAATATAACCTAATAAAATTATATTTACCCACACACATCATAAAACATTAAAATCAAAGAGGCCTGATTTTTTCTTCAAGGTGATTCATCTTCAAGTTTTTATATTGTTTGTTTACTTTGATTTTTCAAATTTTTAATTCTCATTTGTTTTAAAATTTGTTATTTGAGTTGATTTAAATTGTTAACGGTTGCCAGTGAAATCTATTCATTATATGCTATCAATTATATTACTCGCTTACGTAATTTCTTGATAATTATGATATGTGGTTTTTACAATGAAGTAGTATTACTGTGGTTATGAGACATGATTTTGTTATGGCTATATGCTTGTGATTAAGAAAGTATCTTTAAGGTTTTAGCTAATTAGCAATAGCTTGATATCACCTTTAGATTTGTCAGTTTTATTATGGCAGAGTGTCAAGCATTTTAGGGAGAGATGTTGCCAAAGAACATAATTTCTTAATTTAAATGACAATGGGCTCTCTACTTGAGTATCTAAAATTTTATAAGTAAATTGCTTTTGGTCATGTGGTTTCCCAAATTACAACAAGAAAAGCAAATATCATATTTTTTTTTGCATAAGAATCCAAACTTATGAATCAGCTTTGTTTGTTATCTGGAGTCAAAGTTTGTTGTAAGGAGTAAAACATATATTAAAATGCATTATACTTGAAGGAATTTTGCTTTGTTTGGATATAATCCGATTGCTTAATCAAAAACCTATATTTTTCTCACTTTAATTATAAACATGTACAATGTTGGTGAAAAATACTCTTTACACTCATGGCATTTGTATTTGTAACCGTTGAAAACGGTAGCAACTAGGGAAACTATATGGTTAACAAGCGTTGGGTCATGGTGGAATACTGGAATTGATAGAATTTTTTAAGTTACCATTTGGATATTTTATTGTATCCTCTTATTAGCGTTGGTCAATAAACTGCTTCTAGCACCCAAGACTGGGCCCTCGAGGCCACAAAAGCATAAGAGGAAACTAGTTTTCCCGAGTACAAACCCAAACCACCAAACCGGATGGGTAAAGAAGCAAGGCTCCACTGTAAGTCTTCAAATAAAGGTCCTCCACAAACCACTATATTCTCGATTGACCCACGCAAACCTTTGTCAAAAAACAAGGCCACCTTCTCCATGTGTACATGTTGACAAGTCCTTAAACCAAAAAAATGTTTGGCAATACCCAACATATCGAACAAAAAGACTCACCTCTACGAGTCCTGTAAGTCTGTGAAGAAAATTTATCAATCAACACAATCGTGCTCTCCTCATAGCCAACCCACTAATAAAATCTGCGTCACTACTAACAGCTCCCCTAAGAAGCTTCACACTCAAAGACGGTCTCTGAATATTGACATGAAATAAACCCTCACGAAGCTTCGTACCGTTACACGAGGGCCAAAATATCTTTGTTTTCTTGATATTAAGTTCAAGACCCAAACCTGGACCGCTTACCGTTATAATGTCTAACACCCTGGATACCTCTTCTGAATCTCCAATAACAGTTCCATCATCAAGATACCACGCATGAAGAAGAAGCTTGCAACTGTCTCTGTCTCTGATCTTATGTATTAGCGGGTGTAATACAAGAGCAAAAAGAAGAGGTCTCAATGGATCGCCTTGCTGCACTCCTGTGGCAGACCAAATATGTATGTCTCCTATATATAATCTCGTCGCCTGCCCATATAAGAAATCCACCCACAAAGAAATAGAGGGACACCGCACCCAAACCTCATAAAGTAATGCCGATCTATCCACAAGGTTAAAAGCATTTGAGAAGTCCATAGTAAGCATTATAATGACCCATCATTGTAGGTATTCGCTCAACACCCCAGTTGCGCTATGTAAACAGCCTCATGCTCAAGAGGCCACCCGGAACACACCGACTCCAAACTGGAAATCACCAAGATACTTAGACATTTCTTTACCCACACCTTTCATAGCAACCTTGGACACCAAACGTCTCCATATAGTACCTACTGCAATAGGCCGAATCCCATTATCTGGTTTAAGGAGAGGCGTAAGAGGAGCAGATGCAACAAACTCTGCCAAATAGGCGGACACCTCCCTGCTAACCACAAATTAATGAACTAAGGTTGATGGCCTTTATGAGACTAGTGGAAGTAGCAGACCCCTCTCCACATAAAGCCTCTAAGATATACTATGCCTTAAAACTATCTCTCTCGCATGAAGTACCTTTAAGAAATGATTTAATGCAACCAAGAACATTATTAATCTCTGATATAAAGGGAGGCTCAGAAAATGTGTTGCTCGGCATGGATGAGGGTAGCATGCAAGGATGCTTAGCCTCCAAGGATTTATTTAGGGTACATCTTGATATGACTGTTCCAATGCCGCATTATTCTAGATAAGGAGGTCACGACTCATATATACTATAGTATTGGCTAATTACCTTCTCTTTTATTGTTACAGATTAGTTTATTAGAGAAATCGTGAGTATGAATTCATTTTTGGTCAGCATCGACAAGCTATGTTAGTAGGTATTTAAGTATTCTTTGAGTCACCTTCAACTCCTTTGACATTCATTCCATGTTATTACATGTTTTTTTGTTCTTTTTTGTGTCTCTTAGTTACCGTTTATATTTTTGTCTCATTTGATCGGATATGTACATATTTTGCTATGTTTTTACGCTTATCAATTTATCATCATACTCCTGTAGAGATTAAGTAGTGGTATTAGTGGGTCACTTTGACTGTTAAAAGTTTGTAATGACCTCAACGTTATATTGGTTGAACACTTCGTACAGGTACCATCAAAGTTTGATATCTTCTGTTAGATGTTAAGGCATATTTTGTGTCTCATCAAATACTTTTAAGGCTGCACTTCAATTTTTGTTTTACTTTGTTTTCTTTTTTCTTGATCATTGTTGTTTAGGGAGTGTTTGGGTGAACTTATCTAGACATCTTAGGTTTATTCTTTTTATTTTTTTTGTCAAAACCGCTTATGAGCGACTGCATTATGATAACACACTTCGATAAAATTATGTGGTTCCAGAATACACATCGATTAGATTATGAGCTTTGGTCAAAGTGTCAAACTTACCAAATAGGATATGATCTTAAGAAAAATAGTTTCTCTTCACCTACGTCTCCTCTTCTTCACAACCAATTTTAGTTAATTTTTTGGTTAAATTTCCTCAAATAGATCTAAAAATCAACTCAACATTATAGAAATTCAAGATATCTATTTTAAATCTAATAGTCAATGAATCAAAAAATGAAAATTGTGAGCATTATTCAGATGCCAAAATCGGGTCGGCGCGATAATGAATTTTAAAACGAGAAATTGAATTGGTAAGGTGAGATTGTGTTTTTGTGTTTGATCCTGTGGATATTTTTGCTTCTATATTTTTTATTAATTATCAAACCCAAATAGACGTGTAGGGAAAAACAATGAACTTTATCTCATTAAACAAGCCAATAAAAAAAATAGGCATGATAACATTTAGGTATTTTGCTTTTAAAAGTCAATAATAAAAATAAATTTTGCAAAATATACATTAAATATTTTTATTACACCTAAAATTTGGACCATCAATTCCTAACTCGAAGCTTGTAACCCAGGCTTTTACAATCTTACTTGTCGATTCTTCCAACAATTCATAAATTTTGAATCCCATTCTCAAAGACTGTGGTAACAAACATGCTAATATAATCAAAATGATTATAAACTTCATCTTCTTGCAACTCTCTATACGTTAAAATAACTTTTATGCTACTTGAAATACTTGAATATCTTTTATTAATAATACTTGAATACTTGTCACTTTTATATGTTACCTTCCATAATATGACCGTTAGCAACTAGCCGTTAGAAAAATATGACCGTTGTTTTTAAGTTTTTTGTATATGTGAATAAAAATGTTGTATATGAATTAACTCACAGTGAAATATCGTATCGGTGGACCACCGATAACCGATATATCACCGACATATACTTTTCTACGGTCATATTTTTCTAATTTGCTAATTTCCTTCACAAATGTTGATAAAACGTTTTTATTCTCACATATACAAAAAACTTAAAAACAACGGTCATATTTTTCTAACGTCTAGTTGCTAAAGGTCATATTATGGAAGGTTACATATAAAACTGACAAGTATTCAAGTACTATTCATAAAAGATATTCAAGTATTTCATAAAGCATAAAAGTTATTATAACGTATAGAGAGCTGCAAGAAGATGTAGTTTATAATCATTTTGATTATCTGAGTGTGCTTGTTACCACAGACTTTGAGAATGGGATTCAAAAGTTATGAATTGTTTGAAGAATCGACAATTAAGATTATAAAAGCCTGGGTCACAAGCTTCGAGTTTGGAATTGATAGTCCAAATTTAGAGGTTGTAATAAACTTTTTAATACATGTTTTGCGGAATATTTTTGATTAATGACTTTTATAAGCAAAAATAAATAAATGTTATCATGCTATTTTTATTTGGCTTTGTTTACTGAGAAAAGTTCCTTGTATCTCCCTACACCGTCTATTTGGGTTTGATGAATTAATAAATAAAATAATAAAGAAGCAAAAATACCACACAGATCCAAACACAAAAAAAACAACATCTCACCATACCAATTCAATTTCTCGTCGTTAAATTCAGTTTATCGCCGCCGACCCGATTTTCGCATCTGAATATGACTAATTTTCATTTTGATTCATGACTATTAGATTTTATTAGATCTCTTGATTTTATAATGTTGAGATGATTTTTAGATCTATTTGAGGAAATTTAACCAAAAAATTAACTAAAATTGGTTGTAAAGAAGAGGAGACGTAGGTGAAGAGAAACTATTTTTCTTAAGATCATATCCTATTTGGTAAGTTTGACACTTTGACCAAAGCTCATAATCTAATCGATGTGTATTCTGGAACCACATAATTTTATCGATGTGTGTTATCATAATGCAGTCGCTCATAAGCTGTTTTGACAAAAAAATTAAAAGAATAAACCTAAGATGTCTAGATAAGTTCACCCAAACACTCCCTAAACAACAATGATCAAGAAAAAAGAAAACAAAGTAAAACAAAAATTGAAGTGCAGCCTTAAAAGTATTTGATGAGACATAAAATATGCCTTAACATCTAACAGAAGATACAACACTTTGATGTGTACCTGTACGAAGTGTTCAACCAATATAACGTTGAGGTCATTACAAACTTTTAACAGTCAAAGTGACCCACTAATACCACTACTTAATCTCTACAGGAGTATGATGATAAATTGATAAGCGTAAAAACATAGCAAAATATGTACATATCCGATCAAATGAGACAAAAATATAAACGGTAACTAAGAGACACAAAAAAGAACAAAAAAACATGTAATAACATGGAATGAATGTCAAAGGAGTTGAAGGTGACTCAAAGAATACTTAAATACCTACTAACATAGCTTGTCGATGCTGACCAAAAATGAATTCATACTCACGATTTCTCTAATAAACTAATCTGTAACAATAAAAGAGAAGGTAATTAGCCAATACTGTAGTATATATGAGTCGTGACCTCCTTATCTAGAATAATGCGGCATTGGAACAGTCATATCAAGATGTACCCTAAATAAAGCCTTGGAGGCTAAGCATCCTTACAGGCCACCCCCATCCATGCCGAGCAACACATTTTCTGAGCCTCCCCTTATAGCAGAGATTAATTGTGTTTTGGGTTGCATTAAATCATTTCCTAAAGGTACTTCATGTGGGAGAGATGGTTTGAGGGCACAACATATCTTAGATGCTTTATGTGGAGAGGGGTCTGCTACTGCCACTAGTCTCATAAAGGCCATCACATTAGTCATTAATTTGTGGTTAGCAGGGAGGTGTCCGCCTATTTTGGCAGAGTTTGTTGCATCTGCTCCTTTTACGCCTCTCCTTAAACCAGATAATGGGATTCGGCCTATTGAAGTAGGTACTATATGGAGACGTTTGGTGTCCATGGTTGCTATGAAAGGTGTGGGTAAAGAAATGTCTAAAGGAACTTGGTGATTTCCAGTTTGGAGTCGGTGTGTCGGGTGGCGCTGAGGCTGTTTTACATAGCGCCAACAGGGTGTTGAGCGAATACCACAATGATGGGTCTCTTGTAATGCTTACTACGGACTTCTCAAATGCTTTTAACCTTGTGGATAGATCGGCATTACTTTATGAGGTTTGGGTGCGGTGTCCCTCTATTTCTTTGTGGGTGGATTTCTTATATGGGCAGGCGACGAGATTGTATATAGGAGACACACATATTTGGTCTGCCACAGGAGTGCAGCAAGGCGATCCATTGAGACCTCTTCTTTTTGCTCTTGTATTACACCCGCTAATACATAAGATCAGAGACAGAGACAGTTGCAAGCTTCTTCTTCATGCGTGGTATCTTGATGATGGAACTGTTATTGGAGATTCAGAAGAGGTATCCAGGGTGTTAGACATTCTAACGGTAAGCGGTCCAGGTTTGGGTCTTGAACTTAATATCAAGAAAACAGAGATATTTTGGCCCTCGTGTAACGGTACGAAGCTTCGTGAGGGTTTATTTCATGTCGATATTCGGAGACCGTCTTTGAGTGTGAAGCTTCTTAGGGGAGCTGTTAGTAGAGACGCATATTTTATTAGTGGGTTGGCTATGAGGAGAGCCACGAATGCTGTTGATTTGATAAGTCTTCTTCCACAGTTACATGACTCGTAGAGTGAGCTCCTTTTGCTTCGATCATGTATGGGTATTGCCAAACATTTTTTTGGTTTAAGGACTTGTCAACATGTACACATGGAGAAGGCGGCCTTGTTTTTTGACAAAGGTTTGCGTGGGTCAATCAAGAATATAGTGGTTTGTAGAGGACCTTTCTTTGAAGACTTATAGTGGAGCCTTGCTTCTTTACCCATCCGGTTTGGTGGTTTGGGTTTATACTCGGGAAAACTGGTTTCCTCTTATGCTTTTGTGGCCTCGAGGGCCCAGTCTTGGGTGCTAGAAGCAGTTTATTGACCAACGCTAATAAGAGGATACAGTAAAATATCCAAATGGTAACTTAAAAAATTCTATCAATTCCAGTATTCCACCATGACCCAACGCTTGTTAACCATATAGTTTCCCTAGTTGCTACCGTTTTTAACGGTTATAAATACAAATGCCATAAGTGTAAAGAGTATTTTTCACCAACATTATACATGTTTATAATTAAAGTGAGAAAACTATAGGTTTTTGATTAAGCAATCGGATTATATCCAAACAAAGCAAAATTCCTTCAAGTATAATACATTTTAATATATGTTTTACTCCTTACAACAAACTTTGACTCCAGATAACAAACAAAGCTGATTCATAAGTTTGGATTCTTATGCAAAAAAAATATGATATTTGCTTTTCTTGTTGCAATTTGGGAAACCACATGACCAAAAGCAATTTACTTATAAAATTTTAGATACTCAAGTAGAGAGCCCATTGTCATTTATATTAAGAAATTATGTTCTTTGGCAACATCTCTCCCTAAAATGCTTGACACTCTGCCATAATAAAACTGACAAATCTAAAGGTGATATCAAGGTATTGCTAATTAGCTAAAACCTTAAAGATACTTTCTTAATCACAAGCATATAGCCATAACAAAATCATGTCTCATAACCACAGTAATACTACTTCATTGTAAAAACCACATATCATAATTATCAAGAAATTACCTAAGCGAGTAATATCATTGATAGCATATAATGAATAGATTTCACTGGCAACCGTTAACAATTTAAATCAACTCAAATAACAAATTATAAAACAAATGAGAATTAAAAATTTGAAAAATCAAAGTAAACAAACAATATAAAAACTTGAAGATGAATCACCTTGAAGAAAAATCAGGCCTCTTCTGATTTTAATGTTTATGAATGTGTGTGGGTATTTAATAAGGTATATTTGTATAAAGTGAGTATTTTAATAAAAAGTAAGAGGAATGTGACCAAAAAAGGTAACAGGTGAGAGGGAGGGAAAGTGAAGGGAGGGAGAAAGTTGAGATGGCGCTGATGTGTAAGGTGAGGGGGAGTGACCACTACCTTTAGAGGCTTGGGTATGGTTGCGCCATGGCTCGAGCCCAAAAACCCCTCGCGCCAACGACATCGCCTCTAGCGCCATCACCCTTCGCGCCAATAGGACCAGCCCACACCAAGGCATATTTTCCATTTTTTGAATAATCCGAACATTATAAAATGGTAGAGGGCAAGTAGCCATTATTTTTATGTATTTACTCCCATGTTTTTAAATTTTTACCCCTTAAAAATCCTATAAATACCTCCTTATTCTACCATATTTTACACACTCTTCCACTATAATTCACAACACACTATTTTCTACTTCACTTAATATTTTCTCACCAAAATGAACCCCAACCAACAATGGATAACAGGTATGCTCAACGACCCACAAAACCAAATTTCGAGCTCGTCTAATCCTGACACAACTTCATCCGCACATTCCACCTCCTCCACTCAACTTCCATACACGTAATGTTAGGACTTATGAGAGTAAAGGTCAAAGTTCTGCCATGAAAAAGTCAAAGTACTGCTAAATGAAAGATCAAAATACTGTCTGCGTAGAAGTGAAAAGTCAAAGTACTGTCGTTATTTATGGGGGAAAAAACTATAAAGTTTAAACGGTTGTTTAGCATTTATCTGTAACAATAATAGTGAATAAGCATCAATTAGTATATGTGGTTATTTCCCAGGGACTGTATACCTACTAGTGGTTATCCTTATCAGATAAAAGGACCCTAGAGAAGGCTTGTAAAAAATATAACAAAATACACACCAATTAGTAATTGTATGGTAGGACTGTAACTTAGCAGATTCAAAAGGTTTATAATAGAAATCGTTTAAGAAACTATTGTGTGTTCTTCTTGATATTGTTAATTAGTTTCCGCATAATTAACAATATTATATCAGTGTTACATTGCTACTAAATTGAATTTATTCAAGGAGGTAACATCCTTTACAGGTTAAAGGGTTAGTATACTAAGGTACAACAATCCTACAAGTGGTAATTACATGGCCTGTGGTAAAGACTCTGATCAAGAAGAACTTTATCGTTTTAAATTCTTCCAAAATCCCAAAGAAGTCTGAAACGAACCCAATTCCTCCACCTCGTCAGTCACTGCACTAGAATCCCAATAATCAAGAAAGGTGAATATGACCTATGGTCCATGAAGATGCGACAGTATATTGCTATCACTGATCACATACTATGGGACATAATCACCAATGGAAACCAAACCACAACTGATCCTGCATCTCCCTCAGTGTCTGCACCAAAGACTTCACTTGCTGCAAACGCAAGAAGAAACAATGAGAAAGCCCTTAATATACTGCTTTCTGCCATACCTGATAGACATCTTCTCAGTTTTCATGATGCTGTAGATGCAAGATCTTTATGGAAAGCCATAAAAGCAAGATTTGGAGGAAACGAAGCATCAAAGAAGATGAAAAAGAATCTGTTGAAACAACAATTTGAGACATTTACTATTGGATCTAGGGAAGAACTAGATTCAGCATACGAAAGGTTTCAGCATATCCTTAGCACTGAATCACATGATGCTACAGTGTCCCTTTGAAGATGCAAACTGAAGTTTCTAAAAGCTACCACTGGTTGGCTTTTAGTGGCTACCATGATTTCGGACAACCTGGATTGGATGAGTTAGACTTGATGATCTCTTCATCAACTTAAAGGTGTCTGAAAGCATGAATTGAAGGGTGTACTCAATATTCAAGTTCACCCAAAACATAGCCTTCAGTCCATAGAAGTCAAGGCAGACGTTGTAAACAAAGTACTCGCTGACTCAACAAATATCCCAAAAGATATACACTAGCTCCTCAAGCAAGAGAATGCCCACTGCTCCTAACAATGCTTCTCACTCCAGATGAAATCATATGTTCCTTCTTTTCTCAACAAGCATCCATGCCTACAACTCATGATGATGAAGACCTGCTACAAATTGATGAAGATGCTATGGAAGAAATTGACATTAGGTGGCAGGTAGCTATGATAACTGCAAGGATAAGGAAGTTTATGAGGAAGACAGGAAGACCAATTGATCTCAAGCCAAAGAATGGGATCACTTTTGACAAATCAAAGATTGAATGTTTTAATTGTCAAAAGTTGGGTCATTTTGCTAGAGAGTGCCGGTTTGCTAAGTATCAAGAAAACAGAGCAAATGGTCGTCAGGAAAAGAAGATTGTGACTATTGAAGATTCAAACTCAAAAGCCTTGGTGGCAACAGACAACAATGAAGACATTGACTGGACCAAGGAATTTGATGCTGAACCAACGACTTTTGCTATGATGGCACTGACTGAAGTTAAACAAGATGATTGGAGCATGGAGTTTGATGCAGAACATGTGCACTTTGGACAAGATGGACTTGGTGATTTTGACTGGAGCAATAAAGATGATGATACACCAGTATCTCTAGCTTTAATGGCTACAAACTCAGAGGTACCTTACTGTTCCAAATGTAGTAAGTCTTATAAACTGTTGCTTGAAAACTATCAAAAAGAAAGAGATAATTTTCAAAGAGCTAGGACTGAAATTCTAGGATATCAAATGAGCTTAGAGTCATTAGAGGTCATGCTTAAAACACATGAAAAGAATGAATATGCATGGGGTGATAAGTATGAACAAATGGAATATGACTTAAAGATAAGAGATTTGAAACTAGAAGAAAAACAAAAGGAATTAGATCAAGCCTTAAAAGAACGAGATGATTTCAAAGTAAAACTTGAGAAATGGTCAAATGCTTCTGTACTTCAAAACGAAGTCCTAAACAAACAAAGATATGTGTCTGATAAGTCATGTATAGGGTTTGGGATTGAGTCTAGTAATAGTATGGAAAGTGACATTTCATCTGGGGATGAAACTTTGACTGATTCTACGTATGAAAATTTCAAAAGAGAAAAGGCCTACAAAGCAGTACCTCCACCTACAGGTACAATTATTCCACCTAGGGCAAATGTCTCCTTTACAGGGATAGATGAACTAGCCATTAGGAATAAAGTTGTTAATCAAGAGAAAACAAAATCTAGTCAATCAGCAATTGATAGAAATAAAGTCATAATTGAAGATTGGGTTGATAGTGATGATGAAGAGACTGATGTTTCAGAAAGTCAAAAGGAAACTGCTTTTAACTCAGAGAATAGTGAAACATCTTTTGAAAACAGGTCACCAAACAGTCAAAACAGTGTTGGTCAAGAATCTAGGACAAAGGGACTTGGGAACAAAGGGGGTAAATTATGTTTTGTATGTTACAGTCCTAATCACCTTATTAAGGATTGTAACCTACATGAAAGAACCTTCAAACACACCCAAACTCATAAACCTAAGGGAACACAGGGTTCAAGGGAAACAAGACCAGTTTGGAACAACATCCAAAGAGTGAACCATAGTAATTTCTCAAGAAACTCTAGGTACCCTCACCAAAGGAGATCCTTTATTCCATCAGCAGTACTTACAAGGGATGGGTTGATAAGTACTGCTAGACCAACAATAACACAAACAGTACCTTCAAAAAGTACTGCTAATGTGACTTATCAAGGTACTGCTAGATCTAGAGTACCACAGGCAGTACTTTCACGAAGTACTGATGGAAGTTATTATCCAAGGATGGATAATAGAAGACCTAGAATCTCAAGTTACTCACCATCATCGAGGTCTTCTACAACAAGGACTCCTCATAGACCACAAAGACCCAAGAAAGTTGTTAAATTGATCTGGGTAAAGAAAGGAAGTACTGTTGGATCTCAAGCAGTACTTCCACAAACTGTCAAAAAGAGTGCAATGATAAGTCCAAAACAAACATGGAAACCAAAAGGGAACTATCTAGATTCTGTGAATAGGGGTAATGGATCTTACACACTCAAGCAATTTGAGTATGTAACTCCATTAGGGGTATCCAAGTCAGTTATGACTTGGGTCCCTAAAAGAGTCTAATTCTCTGAAATTGTTTGTACAGGGCAATCCAGAAGAAGATCTCAAGGACTATGCTATCATTGACAGTGGATGCTCTGGAAGTATGACAGGAGACAAGGACAAGTTGTCTGATTTTAAAGAGTTCAAAGGTGGTTATGTGGCCTTTGGAAATGACTCTAAAGGTGGAAGAATCTCAGGAAAAGGAACCATTAAGACATCATGCTTAGATTTTGAGAAAGTTAGCTATGTGGAAGAGCTCAAGTTTAATCTCTTATCTGTTTCTCAAATCTGTGATAAGAAGCACAATGTTCTCTTCACAGATAAAGAATGTCTTATCCTATCTCCAAAATTCAAGTTTGTTGATGAAGATTTGGTAATTCTTAGAGCTCCTAGAAAGAATGATGTCTACAGCTTGGATCTAAAGAATATTATTCCCTCTGGTGGAATCACTTGTTTGGTTGCAAAGGCAACAGAGGATGAAGCTGTCCTATGGCACAGAAGACTGGGGCATGTCAACTTCAAAAATATCAACAAGTTGGTTAAAGGCAATCTGGTTAGGGGTTTACCTTCAAAGACATTCAAGCTTGATCACTCTTGTGTGGCATGTAGAAAGGGTAAACAGCACAGGGCATCTTGCAAGAAGATTGAGGAAAGAACTGTCAGAGAACCTCTTGAATTGCTCCACATGGACTTATTTGGACCTGTTTCAGTAGAGAGTATAAACAAGAAAAAGTACTGCTTGGTGGTCACTGATGACTGCAACAAATTCAGTTGGGTGTTTTTCTTGGCCTACAAGGATGAGACATATGATATGCTTCATGATCTGATTGTGGGTTTGGAAAACAGGCGTTTGGAAAACAAAACGGCTACGAAACATAAAGTAAAGACCATCCGGTGTGACAATGGAACAGATTCAAGAAATCAACTAAATGAAAGAATTTTTTGTGCAAGAAAGGAATCAAGAGAGAATATATAGCATATGCAAGGACTTTCCTTCACAAAATGGTGGGTTGCAGAAAGAGAGAAATAAGGACTTTAGGACTCTCATCATTGAAGCCTCTAGCCTGCTAGAAACCATGCTATAAAAAAGCAGACTCACTTCTAACTTTCTTTTCTTTCCTAGTCTTCTTACTCACTTCTACTAAAAGTCCATCACTTCTACCTCATTATTAATTTTGAGCTGAAGCAGTCAATACAGCTTGCTATGGGGTGCTTAATAAAACTTAGAGTTTTTTGTGTGACTAAAAAACCCCCTCAAATGAAGACCTTCCTTAATGAAATTTTTGATGGGAAGATCCTCCCAAACAATCCGTCATGAGACTTTTGGATCTCGCATGACTATACTGAATACTCTAGGAATCAAGTTGGGTAAGTTTGATGCAAGTCAGAATAAGATGCTATTTGTTGGGATAATTCTACTAGCAGCAAAGGTTTATAGAATCTACAACAGGGTAACAAGAAAAGTTCAGAATGTCATCATGTCATTTCTTCCTTGGAATCAGGAGAAATCAAAAGGAAAAGGTCCCTATTGGATGTTTGATTCTGACCTCTAAAACTCTCTATCGTGATGAACTACATACCTGTAGGCAAAGAAAACTATGGCTAATTTCAGGAACAAATTTTCAACTTTGATGATGTTGAAAACTTAGATGACCACAGTTCATTTGTTCATACAGCCAGCCTATGGCATCCAGAGGAAACGTACTGCTGCCAAAGACATTCCATTTCCCTCTGAAGAACATGCTTTTTACATGATGAACTTATGAATTTGATGCATAAAGAATCTCTTGCCAAAGCTCATAATGATAATCAAAGGATTGCTTTTGAAGAGGAAAAGAGGAGAATATCTATTGCAAATTGAAAAGAACATGTCAACAGTACTTTCACTCTAAGTACTGCTAATACACCGTTCCCTAAAGTACTAGGCATACACCTACCAGATTCTGATGATGATATTTCAAAATAGGTATTTTTCTCCACAAACTCTTTTGATGCGAGGACAGGCGAGTAGCCTAACTACAACAACATGGATTCTACCATTGATGTTCCCTCTACTCCTACTCTTAGAATTCATAAGATTCATCCTCAAAGTCAAATTATTGGCAAAAGTACTGCCGGAGTTCAAACAAGAAGAAAGCTTAAAGAAAGTACTTCTGACCAACACCAAGCCTTGCTGTCTTTCATATACAAGCAAAACAGAACTAATCACAAAGATCAGCAAACATGCTTGTTTGCTTGTTTCTTATCTCAAGAGGAACCCAAGAAAGTCTCTCAAGCTTTAGCAGATGAAATGGGGTTTGAAGCGATGCAAAAGAACTAGCTTCAATTCGAAGCTGCAAGAGGTATGGGTGTTATGTGACCTACCAGAAGGCAAGAGGGTGTTGGGAACTAAATGGGTTTTTTTTAGAAACAAGAGAGATGAACGGGGTACTATTATCAAGAACAAAGCACGCCTAGTTGCACAAGGGTACAGACAAGAAGAAGGTGTGGATTATGATGAAGTGTTTGCACCAGTTGCCAGAATTGAAGCAATCAGACTCTTTTTGGCATTTGCATCTTTCATGGGCTTCATTGTCTATCAGATGGATGTCAAGAGTGCATTCTTATATGGCAACACACCAGAAAAGTGTATTCAAACAGCCACCAGGTTTTATGCAGATCCCTGGCTCATCCAAACCAAGGTCTACAGAGTTTCCTAGGCACTTATGGCCTCATCAAGCCCAGAGAGCATGTATGAAAGACATTCCACTTTCCTTTGAAACATGGATAATAGGAGAAGGGCTATGATAAAACTCTGTTTATTAAAAAGGATAGAAGAGATATCATGTAGGTACAGGTTTATTTGAGATATCATCTTTGGATCTACCAAGTCTTCTATGGTGAAGGGATTTTATGAAGATCTTATGCAAAAGGAATTCACAAAGATGAGTTCCATGGGTGAACTCACTTTCTTTTTGGGGCTTCAAGTCAAGCAATCTAATGGTGGTATTTTTCTAAGTCAAGACAAATATGTGAAAGATATTCTCAACAAATTTGACTTTAGAACCATTAAGCCAGCATCCACCCCCATTGAAGCTCATAAATCTCTAGGAAAAGATGAAGATGTGAAATGTTGATGTACATCTTTACAGGTCCTATGATTGGTGTCTCATGTACTTTATCTCTGCTTTCCAAGACCAACATAATGTTTGCTGTTTGTACTGTGTGCAAGATTCAGTCACTGTACCCGAAAGTTCTCATCTACCTGCTGTCAAAGGATTTTTTAGGTACCTCAAACATCAACCTAAATTGGGTTTATGGTATCCTAAGGACTCTCCTTTTCACTTAGAAGCTTTTTCCGATAGTGACTATGCTGGGGACAATCATGATAGACGATCACTTCAGGAATGATGTCCCCAAATCTTGGAAGAAGACTGTTTCTCATTGCAATGCAATGAAACAAAACATGTGGCTATCTCCTTTACCAGAAGCAGAATATGTAGCACTGCCAAGTTGCGCGCTTCAGGTACTTTGGATGCAAAATCAATTACTTGATTATGGATTTAACTTCATGAACACTGAAATCCATATAGACAATGAGAGCACCATTTGCATTGTGAAGAATCCTGTTTTTCACTCAAAGACCAAGCATATTCAGATTCGACATCACTTCATTCGAGATTGTTATGAGCAAAGGCTCATTAATGTGGTCAAGGTTTCATACGGATTACAAGTAGCAGATTACTCACCAAAGGCTTTGGACTTGGCAAGGTTAAACTTTTTGGTGGTAACAATTGGGATGATGAACCCATAGCTATATTTGAGGGGAGGATCACATATAAAGTACTGTGATCCATGTAAAGTACTGGTTTGGTTGATTGGATTTTTTAGGAACACTCTAAGCTACATTTGAGGGGAGGATATGAATGATTTTTCAGAGGTTGATTGATTCGAAGAGATAGTTTGCAAGGTTGAAAGGTTGTCGTTGCACATATTTGAGTTGGACATCTTTTAAGTTGAAAGTACTGCTTAGCCAACTCAAAGTACTGCTTGTCTTAGAAAGTACTGCTTAGACAACAAAGTACTCTGTTTTAACGAGTTCGGCTGAGTACATCCAACGGTCAAACGTACGTTTTTGCGCTAAAAACGTATTTACAACGGTAACTTTTTAGTTAGCCGTCGCAACCTATAAATACTCAACTGAATTGAATTTTTCTCTCACTTTACTTACTTTTATTCATAAATTTTTTAATTTCCAACCTCCGACGCACATCCAATTACTTTTCAAAGCAAATAGGTCGCACTAGAACAATTGTAACAAACACAGAACATGATTGCGAGTGTGGAGAAGACGGCGCAGAATGCTGATTTTTATCAAATCATCGACTTTCTCACTGGCTGCTCCATTAACTACTCTTTGTTGGTTGATCCTGATCTCATCGGTCCTTGGCTTCAACAATTTTGGGCTACCGCTTCTCTCAAAGTGATCAATGACGTACCACACATCCCGCGCTCAAGGTAGCCTGGCAATAGATTTTGATTTCTTTCTGAAGCAACCATTTGTCGAGCCTGATCTACTCTTATATGAAAATGGAGTTGATTGCTTTCCTAAGCAAGTTATTTGGGACTTGCTACAGAAGATATTGGCTACGAGGGTAACTTAGCACAACTCACTTTCTCTAAACCTCTATTTAGCCCACAGTGGAAGTATTTAGTTCATGTCTTACTCCACTGTTTAAGTCCTAAGAGCACTTCATGGGAACAATTTGGGACAAAAACATTGCCTATTTGTGGCCCTCTCTCTCTTTTGCTCTTGTAGGTCTAGCCAAAACCAAAAAGTTTAATTTCTCCTTGATGATTCTACTGGGATGGCTAGGGACATATTTCAAATGTATACAAACCTTTTCTTTATGTATTCCTAGTTTCGTTCAAATTGTTTTTTTTGAACAAGCAGTTAGAGGGAGTAGACAGAGAGACCTCAGGACTTTATAAACCATCCGTTTCACTTCCTTCTAAGGTTTTTTTTTTTTATGTTTTTTTTGTTGTTTTTTTTTAATTTTGTTTTTTTTTTTTTTTTTTTCTTTTTTTTTTTTTTTTTTTATTTTTTTTTTTTTTTTTTTTAGGGATACCTTCCAAATGAGGAAGCATAGTACTAAGTTCTCGTGTAGGATTACACCTTTGACTCCATCTATGTTAGAGGTAGTCACAGCATTGGCAGCGGAGGAAGAACATAGTACTAGTCCTCATTCTAGGGCTGCAAGTTCTGCAAGGGATGCTCAGCACTCCAACTCAAAGTGCGGCTCATACTCAACGTTCTTTTCAGTTCAAGGTACTGCTTCCTTCCATGGAACAGCTACACCCATGATTCTGATGCAGTTCAGGTACTGAAACCTACACAGGTAAACGGGAGCTACATATCAAGTACTGCTTCTATTCCTAAATCTCCCAATGATAATACTCCAACAAGATGCGTCCTCAACATCTAGAGGAAATGAGGGACTTTTTAATATATATGCTTTGAACAGGGAAGTTTAGAGACTCAAGAGGCAAACCCTTTCTCAAGCGAAACAAAATAATCAAGCTCAAAGCCAAAGCTCAAAGAACTGTTCATATTCGTCCGCCACAGTGGTCAGCATCATGCTTTTTGGTAGAGGAACAAAACCTTAAGAAGCAAAGAGACGAAGAAAGAAGCATAAGAAGAAAGTGTCTTCATCAAATTTGGGGAGGAATAAGGATGAAGGAACTTTTGTCCTGAGAGCACAATGGTTCAAGAAGAAGATACAGCACATCCGTTTCTTAGATGATATTGTTGACAAAAGATGCCTGCTGTTACTCCTAGATATTGGAAAGAAAAAGTGATGAGACTGAAGAAGTTAAATTGAGGAGAGAGAACTTCCTAAAGTAAAAGAGTGGAGAAATAGAAGAACTGGATTTAGAGACAACTCAAAGTACTGCTAGACAAGGGGGAGGGTACTATTACTCCAAGGACCCTAATTTGAAGATGAAGCAGTCCTTCAAGCCACTGACATCCGTCCAATTCCAAGTTAAGGAGTCTGAAGAACAAACGTTAACGAAGCTGCTGAAGTACCTTGGTTGCGATTTCCAGACCAATAGGTTGAGCATTCCTGGCCCCGTACAAACTCCAACCTCAACAGCCAACTCAAGGTACGAGCCTAAAAGATAAAGGCAAAGGGAATACTGGTTTGAAGACCTAAAAAGTAGATATCCTCTATCAAGAGAGTTGATGATAAGATGCATAGATCATATAGGCATGGAAGTGAGATGAGACTGAGACAGCCATTACTTGATACATCTGGTCATCTTGTGGACACTGAAGATGGTGACAATGCTTAAACAATGAATGATTTATCAAAATTTCTTTATATATATATCTACTTTGATAAAACATAAGACTTAACTGTGACCCAAAGCAGTACTCTTGTTTTAAAGTACTGCTAGTTTAAACAAACAGTACCTTGTTGAAGTACTGTTTAGTTAAAAAGTTGTTTTTTGAAAATAATTGAAAGATTTGAGTGTGCAAAAAGGTTTAAGGCACAAATATTTGAAAATCAAACTGTTTTAAGGGATTGAGTGTTGGTTAACCACCACACAGCAAATGGTAATCAATTCACCATGTCTTACAAACATAAGAATTGACTAGTCCAAATCAAACAGTATTTGTAAAGAATGCATCTCAAATCGTTGATAGTTGACAATTTTAACCAAAAATTTGTATGGTGATCAATACATCCATGGTATTAACACTGATTGATTGGCCTACTCTCCAAAGCAAACAAGCTTTTTGGTAAAAGAGAACTCAAACATCCGTTGATTGAGCATTTAATAATAGTTTTGCTCAAAACTATATGGTTCCTCAACTCACCAATGTTTTAATATTACTGAGGAGTTGGCTAGTCCTGAGCAAACGGCTACAGGTAAAGACTAATATCAAATCCGTTATTGGTTATAATAACTTAACCAAACCAAAGTCAAATAGTATTCAACACAACACACTACCGAAAAAACGAAAAACTAAAACTATGATTCATGTTCTGAGTGGTAAGTGTTTTTTTTTTCCATGTTCCCCATGGCTTATTACCCTTTCTAGGTAACCAAAAAGAATTCTCTCTGACTTACCCCAAGAGTAAATAAATGGCTACCTTGGTAAAGGACTCATAAAAAAAAAAAAAAAACCATTTGCGTTGTTGCGAAAGAAGACAAATGATGTTGCACTGTTGCTTGAGAAAGGAACAATCTGTTTGATGACAAAAGGTGACAAAGATTTTTTTTGAATAGAAATGTTATATGTTCAAGATAAAAGAGGTTACATATTTTCATCAAGATAAACTCAAACAGATTGTGTACAAGAGACTACTGCTCAAGACTAAAGGAGGATGAAGCGTCTTAAAAAAATCATAAACAAAAAAGTAATTAAGAGGAAGGCGACAAAGTAAACGCTCTCTTCACGAGCTTTTAAAAATGATCAAGACGACAAGAGACTCTTATCTGATTTGCCTGACAAAGAAGACCAACTACCACTAAACTACTAACCAACTATCACAAGATAATGTCTACTCTGAACGTTCAAATATTGTACAAAAACATAAGTACAGAATTCAGTTAAAGGATGGACGAATAATAGCGATACATGAGTAGTAGATGGAAAATGGGCATAATGGACTTGAACTGGGGAAAACAAAACTACAGCACATCAAGTCAAATTAAAACTAAAAAAAATAAAGTCAAAAATTCTCCGCTACCACTATAAACGATGGCATATCTCATACAATCACAAGACCCGTCAAATTAAGCCCCAGCTTATAGCTAAAAATCAAACTAAAAAGGCACAAACAAACATAATAAATCATCCCTCTAAAAGGCTCACCTAATTAAAAGCTATAATGCTCAACATAAACTAGTCCAATGAAGAAGCTATAAGTCAATTTGAAGTCCCAGAGCCTTCAATGTACTTATCTGTTACTTGCTAGCTGCTAACTTGCTATTATAAATCGACATAAAGCTCTTACATTACTGCTAAGCAAAAGGTCAAATGAGTTACAACTTACACCTCCTTTACTTCTACTTACTACTCTTACCGGCTCGACTTGGTCTTTAGTAAAGATTAGAAAGTTTCCATAAGGTATCTAACTTCCTTTCTATACACGCACTAAAAATAAGGTACCGTAACTACGGCTAAACGGTACTACTTAAGCCTTATATGTCTACTATAATCTACATTATATAGCGCTCACTAACCCTACTTATAAAAGAAGACTAAGCATAAAAACAAAGTGTACTTAATCCCATTATATAAGACATAAGTATTACTTTACTCGAACTAACTTACACTACTACAAACATTAAGCTCAAAGCTTACTTACACCTATACTTACTTCTATTGCACTTATAATATTTTATAAGCTCCATATATATTCTAATAAAAATAGTTTATACTAATATTATAATAAAAGACTAGCCGTTAATATTAAGCTCTTTCATCACTAAAAACAATATCAACTAATAGCTACTGTCAAAGTAAAGGTACTTACTCTTACCTGCTCCGGTACCTCTTAACTACACAGCCTTTATATTTCACGCTTGCGTACTACTACTCTACTTTACTCTTAAGCGTTTATAAACTAATTAGCGCAAACAAATTATTAAAAAAAAAAAAAAACAGAGTACCTAACAAAAAACAAATCAACATAAAAAAGATAAGTATAAAGTAACAAAAACAATACAAAAACTAATTAAGCAAAAAGGAGCGCTGGTTAGCGTCTCTCGAGATTCTGTAATTTAGAGAGGACTTTTCCTCTCGTTATATACTTAATTCCCGTGTTAATTCCTTTATTCAACATGATATTTGTCACAACACACATGGCGAGATCTAGTTGGCAGTACTTAAGGAAGAACACAAACGAAAAGTTTCTCAGCACGATTTCTATTAAAAACCTTTTGAAATCTGCGCTAAATTATTTAATCGCAATCCCTAATACCTACCTTCTAAATTCTAACTCGTGTGTTTCGTTCTATCTAATCTAGCTTCTCCTAGACTAGATATACGCATTTTATAAAGGTCATACAGGATAACTCTAGTCTAGATGTACACTCCTTGATATGACATTAAACACTAATCTAACTACTAAGTCATGAAACAACTGACTACAAGATCAGCGAGAACTAACGTTAACCATTTAAATGGGATATCCTTTAAGATTCCTTTAATCCACTGACACACTTCAGCAATCTGTGACTGGCACGTACCGTTTGACTTTCTACTTAGCATACATTTGTACCTTTTAGCTTAGCAAGGTCACATATGTGACCGAGTTGACTGTTTTTGCTCCCAACAATCCTCCCTCTCTCAACGGACCTACGTTATCATCACACTTCACAAGTTTCTTGATAGTTGGTGCTTCTTTGTTCAGCATCAGTCTTCGTGTCCATATAGCAGACTCTACTTATGCCTCACATCTTCTTATCAGCTTCATCTTTCAGCAGCACACACACACCACAATCTGTTTGAGTCTATCCTTGAAAGGAAACCTCTTATGCTTGAACATACAAACATTTCTTCAAAAACTCTTATGCCTCTTGCAAATCAACGCGAGATACACGTTCTTCCGTCAGTCAACATGTCTTCGCAACAAACGCAAATGGATTTTTCTCTCTCTTGAGGCCTATACCCACAAAGTAGCCATTTCTCACACTCTTGGGGCGAGTCAGGGTTCACTTTTGGTACTAAAAAGGTAATAAGCCATGGTGAAACTAAAAACCACTTCAAACATCAAACATGAATCCGAGATAGTGTGTTATTACGAGCGATCTTGACTTATTTGCAGGTAAGTCAGTATAACCATCAAACGGATCATCGATTAGTCTTTACCTGTAGCCGATGAGGCCTCGACTACCAACTCTCAGTAATGAAACACATTGGTACACAGTTGAGGACCATAGAGTTCTTGAGCAAACGAGTAAAGCTATCAACGATTTGAGTTCGCACCATACACCCAAAAAAGCTGTAGCCTTTGGCAGTCGCCAATAAGAGACCAGTGTAATACCATGGATGTATATGATCACCATACAATTTCTTCTGAATAGTTGAATCAACCATCAACAGATTTGAGATGTCTTTCTACCCAAAACTTGTCATAGATTTTGACCTAGTCAATTCTTTAGGTTTGTAAAGCACAATGATACTACTGATCCATTTGCCTGTCGGGTGTTTAACCAATCTCTTCAATCCCTCACACAAGCCGTTTGATTTTAAATACTTGCGTACTGCTCTAATACTATTTGCACACTCAAAAGCTTATCAACAATATTTCACACAAAACTGCGCTCGCCTTTTTAACTCACAGAACTTTCAACAAGGTACCGTTTGAGAGTTTTTAAACTAGCATAACACATTAAAACAAAGTACTGCTTTCTGTTCACAGATTAAGGTCTGTTTATCAAAGGAGCACAGTCATATAATATAAACACACACACATTCTTCTGATAAATCATACCAAGTGGTGTTACGAATTGTCACCTTCTTCAGTTGTCCACAAGATGAACAATTACTCTAAGCGGTAGTGGCTGTCTCCAGTCTATCATCTTGCACTTCCAATCCATCGATCTAGAATCATCTATCACAACTCTCTTAATCAGAGGGATATCTTACTTTTAGGGTTCTTCAACCCAGTAACCCTTTCGCCTTTATCTTTAGGATCAGTACCTTGAGTTGGCTGTTGACCGTTGATTTGTATTGGGACCAGGATTGCTCAATGACCATATGGTCTAGAAATAGCTCAACAATACTTCAATCGCAACTCTTAAGTTGTTACTTCCAGACGCCCATAACTTGAATTGGACGGAGTGGGCATGACAGGACCTCTCATCTTCAAAATTTAGGTCCTTGGAGTAATAGTACACCTGTCTAGCAGTACTTTGAGTTGTCTCTAAATCCAGGTTCTTCTATTTCTCCATCTTTACATTTAAAGCTTCTCTCATCCTCAATATAACTTCTTCAGTCGCATCACTTTTTCCTTTCCAAATCAGTGAACAGCAGCATCTGTGTAACAATATCATCAAAGAAAGGAATGCTGTATCTTCTTCTGGAACATTGGCTCTTCAGACAAAGTTTCCTCACCTATTCCTCCCCAATTTGACTGAAGACACTTTCTTCTTATGCTTCTTTCTTCGTCTCTTTTGCTTCTTAAGGTTTTGATTCTCTACCCAAAAAGCATGATGCTTGACCACTGGCTGTACGAATTTGGACAGTTTCTTGAGCTTGGCTTTAGTGATTATTTGTTTAGCTTGAGAAAGGGTTTGCCTCTTGAGTCTCCTTAACTTCCCTGTTCAAAGCATATATATCTAAAAAGTCCCTCATCTCCTCTAATGTTGAAGACGCATCTGTGGAGTATAATCATAGGGAGATTAGGAATAGAAGCAGTACCTTGATATGTAGCCATTAACCCTTGTAAGGTATCAGTACCTTGAACTGCATCAGAATCATGTGGTGTAGCAGTACCATGGAAGGAAGCAGTACCTTGTACTGAAGCAGTACGTTGAGAATGAGCAGCACTTTGAGTTGGACTGCCTTGAGCATCCCTTGCAGAACTTGCAGCCCTAGAATGAGGACTAGTACTATGTTCTTCCTCCGCTGCCAATGCTGTGACTACCTCTAACATAGATGGAGTCAAAGGTGTAATCCTACACGAGAACTTAGTACTATGCTTCCTCATGAAGGTAAAAACCTTAGAAGGAAGTGAAACGGATGGTATAAAGTCCTGAGGTCTGTCTACTCCCTCTAACTGCTTGTTCAAAAACAATTGAACGAACCTAGGATACATAAGAAAAGGTGTACCATTTGAAATATGTCCTAGCATCCCAGTTAGAATCATCAAGGAGAAATTAAACTTTTGGTTTGTGGCTAGTCCTACAAGAGCAGAGGCGATGTTGGTACCAAATTGCTCCCATGAGGTACTCTTAGGACTAAGGCAGTGAAGTAATACATGGATCAAGTACTTCCACTGTGGGCTAAATAAAGGTTTAGAGAAGGTGAGTTGTGCTAAGTTACCCTCGTAGCCAATATCTCTGAGCGTATCCCAAATAACTTGCTTAGGAAAGCAATCAACTCCATTTTCATCATCAAAGAGTAGGTCAGCTCGAATGGTTGCTTCAGAAATCAAAATCTTCTTGCCAGCTACCTTGGCGCGGATGTGAGGTACGTCATTGATCACTTGGAGAGAAGCGGTAGCCCAAAATTGTTGAAGCCAAGGACCGATGAGATCAGGATCAACCAACAAAGAGTAATTAATGGAGCAGCCAGTGAGAAAGTCGATGATTTGATAAAAATCAGCATTCTGCGCCGTCTTCTCCACACAAGCAATCATGTTGTGTTTGTTACAAGTGCGAATATTTGCCATTTGAAAAGAATTTGATGTGCGTCGGAGGTTGGAAGTTAAAAAATTTATGAATAAAAGTAAATAAAGTGAGAGAAAAATGCAATTCAGTTGAGTATTTATAGGTTGCGACGGATAACTAAGAAGTTACCGTTGTAAATACGTTTTTAGCGCAAAAACGTATGTTTGACCGTTGACCGAACGTTAGAACAGTACTTAGTTGTCTAAGCAGTACTTTCTAAGCCAAGCAGTACTTTGAGATGACGAAGCAGTACTTTCAACGTAAAAAGACTTCCAACTCAAATTTGTCAACCACAACCGTTAAAATCTTGCAAAATATCTCTTCAAATCATGAACACTCTCAACCATCATTCATACCCTCCCCTTAAATGGAGCGATAGAGCTTCCAAAGATTCTTTCTAACCAGAACAGTACTTTACATGAACACCAGTACTTTACATGGAATCCTCCCCTCAAATATAGCTATGGGTTTATCATCCCAATAGTTACCACCAAGAAGTTAAATCTTGCCAAGTCAAAACCTTTGGTGAGTAAATCGGCTACATTGTCATCAGTATGAACCTTGACCACATTAATGAGCCTTTGCTCATAGCAATCTCGAATGAAGTGATGTCTAATCTGAATATGCTTGGTCTTTGAGTGGAAAACAGGATTCCTCACAATGCATATGGTACTCTCATTGTCAATATGGATTTCAGTGTTCATGAAATTAAATCCATAATCAAGCAATTGATTTTGCATCCACAGTACCTGAGCACAACAACTTGCAGCTGCAACATATTCTGCCTCAGTAGAAGATATAGCCACAATTGTTTGTTTCTTGCATTGCCAAGAAACTAGTCTTCTTCCAAGATACTGACATCCTCCTGAAGTTGATCTTCTATCATGGTTGTCCCCAGCATAGTCACTGTCCGAAAAAGCTGCTAAATGAAAAGGAGAGTCCTTAGGATACCATAAACTTAATTTTGGTTGATGTTTGAGGGACCTAAAGATCCTTTTGACAGCATGCAGGTGAGAAACTTTTGGAGTGACTTGAAATCGTGCACACAGACAAACAGCAAACATTATGTATGGTCTTGAAGCTGTTAAGTACATGAGGCACCCAATCATTGACCTATAAGTATGTACATCAACATCTTCACCCTCTTCATCTTTTCCAAGAGATTTATGAGCTTCAATGGGAGTAGATGCTGGCTTAATGGTTCTAAAGTCAAACTTGTTGAGAATATCTTTCACATATTTGTCTTGACTTAGAAAAATACCAGCATTAGATTGCTTGAGTGTCTCTAGCTTTAATGGCTACAAACTCAGAGGTACCTTACTGTTCCAAATGTAGTAAGTCTTATAAACTGTTGCTTGAAAACTATCAAAAAGAAAGAGATAATTTTCAAAAAGCTAGGACTGAAATTCTAGGATATCAAATGAGCTTAGAGTCATTAGAGGTCATACTTAAAACACATGAAAAGAATGAATATGCATGGGGTGATAAGTATGAACAAATGGAATATGACTTAAAGATAAGGGATTTGAAACTAGAAGAAAAACAAAAGGAATTAGATCAGGCCTTAAAAGAAAGAGATGATTTCAAAGTAAAACTTGAGAAATGGACAAATGCTTCTGTACTTCAAAACGAAGTCTTAAACAAACAAAGATATGTGTCTGATAAGTCATGTATAGGGTTTGGGATTGAGTCTAGTAGTAGTATGGAAAGTGACATTTCATCTGGGGATGAAACTTTGACTGATTCTGTGTACGAAAATTTCAAAAGAGAAAAGGCCTACAAAGCAGTACCTCCCCCCACAGGTACAATTATTCCACCTAGGGCAAATGTCTCCTTTACAGGGATAGATGAACTAGCCATTAGGAATAAAGTTGTTAATCAAGAGAAAACAAAATCTAGTCAATCAGAAATTGATAGAAATAAAGTCATAATTGAAGATTGGGTTGATAGTGATGATGAAGAGACTGATGTTTCAGAAAGTCAAAAGGAAACTGCTGTTAACTCAAAGAATAGTCAAACATCTTTTGAAAACAGGTCACCAAACAGTCAAAACAGTGTTGGTCAAGAATCTAGGACAAAGGGACTTGGGAACAAAGGGGGTAAATTATGTTTTGTATGTTACAGTCCTAATCACCTAATTAAGGATTGTAACCTACATGAAAGAACCTTCAAACAAACCCAAACTCATAAACCTAAGGGAACACAGGGTTCAAGGGAAACAAGACCAGTTTGGAACAACATCCAAAGGGTGAACCATAATAATTTCTCAAGAAACTCTAAGTACCCTTACCAAAGGAGATCTTTTAATCCATCAGCAGTACTTACAAGGGATGGGTTGATAAGTACTGCTAGACCAACAATGACACAAACAGTACCTTCAAAAAGTACTGCTAATGTGACTTATCAAGGTACTGCTAGATCTAGAGTACCACAAGCAGTACTTTCACGAAGTACTGATGGAAGTTATTATCCAAGGATGGATAATAGAAGACCTAGAATCTCAAGTTACTCACCATTATCAAGGTCTTCTAACCCAAGGACTACTTACAGACCACAAAGACCCAAGAAAATTGTGAAATCTATTTGGGTTAAGAAGGGAAGTACTGTTGGATCTCAAGCAGTACTTCCACAAACTATAAGTGTCAAAAAGAGTGCAATGATAACTTCAAAACAAACATGGAGACAAAAAGGGAATTATCTAGATTCTGTGAATAGGGATAATGGATCTTACACACTCAAGCAATTTGAGTATGTAACTCCATTAGGGGTATCCAAGTCAGTTATGACTTGGGTCCCTAAACGAGTCTAATTCTTTAAATTGTTTGTACAGGGCAATCCAGAAGAAGATCTCAAAGATTATGCTTGTTTGCTTGTTTCTTATCTCAAGAGGAACCCAAGAAAGTCTCTCAAGCTTTAGCAGATGAAAGTTGGGTTGAAGCGATGCAAGAAGAACTGCTTCAGATGGCAAGATGATTGGAACTAAATGGGTTTTTAGAAACAAGAGGGATGAACGGGGTACTATTATCAAGAATAAAGCACGACTGGTTGCACCAAAGGTGTAAAACGTGTGTATGTGGGTTTACACATCCCATAGAAAGATGTAGATGCTAGCATGTGTGGTGTAGCCCCAAGATCATTAGTTTGATCCCTATCTTGATACCTTTTTGGCACAAAACTCATTCATTAGTTGATTCCTTGAACTCTGTTCCATTGTCACACCCTGATGGTCTTCATTTTATGTTCTTAGCTGTTTTCTAAACCACAATTAAATCATGGAAGCATATTATATTGTCTCTGCCTTATAGGCCAGAAAAAACAAAAAAATAAAAACCAACTAAATTTGCTGCAGTCATCTAGGTGAACCAAGCAGTACTTTTTCTTGTTTATACTCTCTACTGAAAAGGGGGGGTTTGTCCCAAATAAGTCCATGTGGAGCAATTCTGTAGGTTCTCTGATTAGTTCTTTCTTTAACCTTTTTGCAATGAAGCCCTGCGTTGTTTTCCCCTTGTTACATGCAAGACACGAATGATCAATCTTAAATGTCTTGGAAGGTAAACCTCTAACCAGATTGCCCTTGAAACCAAACTGTTAATGTTCTTGGATTTACATGCCCCATCTTCTGTGCCATAAAAATAACTTCTCAGTTGTTGCCTTTGCAAACTAACAAGTTTCTCCTCAGGAAGGAATACTGTTCTTTAGATCCAGACTGAGAAATCACTTCTTCTAGGAGCTCTAAGAATTACCAGATCTTCATCAACAAATTTGAACTTTGGAGATAAGATAAGACATTCTTTATCTGTGAAGAGAACATTGTGCTTCTTATCACAGATTTGAGAAACAGATAAGAGATTAAACTTGAGCTCCTCCACATAGCTAACTTTCTCAAAGTCTAAGCATGATGTCTTGATTGTTCCTTTTCCTGAGATTCGTCCTCCTTTAGAATCATTTCCAAAGGCACCATAACACCTTCAATTCTTTAAAATCATACAATTTGTCCTTGTCTCTGTATACTTCAGAGCAACCACTGTCAATAATAGGCATAATCTTGAGATCTTCTTCTGGATTGCCAGTACAATAAGTTAAAGAATTTAGGGAAACTCTTTTAGGGACCCAAGTCATAACTGACTTGGATACCCCTAATGGAGTTACATACTCAAATTGCTTGAGTGTGTAAGATCCATTATCCCTATTCACAGAATCTAGATAATTCCCTTTTTGTCTCCATGTTTGTTTTGAAGTTATCATTGCACTCTTTTTGACACTTATAGTTTGTGGAAGTACTGCTTGAGATCCAACAGTACTTCCCTTCTTAACCCAAATAGATTTCACAGTTTTCTTGGGTCTTTGTGGTCTGTTAAGTAGTCCTTGGGTTAGAAGACCTTGATGATGGTGAGTAACTTGAGATTCTAGGTCTTCTATTATCCATCCTTGGATAATAACTCCATCAGTACTTCGTGAAAGTACTGCTTGTGGTACTCTAGATTAGCATTACCTGATTAAGACATCATTAGCAGTATTTTTTGAAGGTAATGTTTGTGTCATTGTTGGTCTAGCAGTACTTATCAACCCATCCCTTGTAAGTACTGCTGATGGAGTAAAAGATTCCTTTGGTGAGGGTACCTAGAGTTTCTCGAGAAATTACTTTGGTTCACCCTTTGGATGTTGTTCCAAACTGGTCTTGTTTCCCTTGACCCCTGTGTTCTCTTAGGTTTATGAGTTTGGGTTTGTGTGAAGGTTCTTTCATGTAGGTTACAATCCTTAATTAGGTGATTAGGACTGTAACACACAAAACATAATTTACCCCCTTTGTTCCCAAGTCCCTTGTCCTAGTTCTTGAACCAACACTGTTTTGAACGGTTTGTGACTGTTTTCAAAAGATGTTTCACTAATTCTCTGAGTAAAAGCTTGTTTCTTTTGGACTTTTGACACATCAGTCTCTTCATCATCCACTATAAACCCAATCTTTCAATTATGACTTTAGTTCTATCATTTTCTGCTGACTTGATTTGTTTTTCTCTTGATTAACTACTTTATTCCTAATGGCTAGTTCATCTATTCCTGTAAGGAGACATTTGGCCTAGGTGGAATATTGTACCTGTAGGTGGTGGTACTGCTTTGTTGGCCTTTTCTCTTTTTGAAATTTTTCGTACATAGATATAAGTCAAAGCTTTCATCCCCAGATGAAATGGTCAACTTTCCATTACTATACTAGATCACTCCCAAACCTATACATGACTTATCAAACACATATCTTTGTTTGTTTAGGACTGCTTTTGAAGTACAGAAGCATTTGGTCCATTTCTCAAGTTTTACTTTGAAATCATTCTTTTTTTAGGCTTGATATAATTCCTTTTGTTTTTCGTTAGTTCAAATCCCTTATCTTTAAGTCATATTCCATTTGTTCATACTTATCACCCCATGCATATTCATTCTTTTCATGTGTTTTAAGTATGACCTCTAATGACTCTAAGCTCATTTGATATCCTAGAATTTCAGTCCTAGCTTTTTGAAAATTATCTCTTTCTTTTTGATAGTTTTCAAGCAACAGTTTATAAGATTTGCTACATTTGGAACAGTAAGGTACCTCTGAGTTTGTAGCCATTAAAGCTAGAGACACTGGTGTATCATCATCTTTAGTGGCTCCAGGTCAAATTCTACCAAGTCCATCTTGTCCAAAGTGCACATGTTCTGCATCAAACTCCATGCTCCAATCATCTTGTTTAACTTCAGTCAGTGCCATCATAGCAAAAGTCGTTGGTTCAGCATCAAATTCCTTGGTCCAGTCAATGTCTTCATTGTTGTCTGTTGCCACCAAGGCTTTTGAGTTTGAATCTTCAATAGTCACAATCTTCTTTTCCTGACGACCATTTGCTCTGTTTTCTTGATACTTAGCAAACCGGCACTCTCTAGCAAAATGACCCAACTTTTGACAATTAAAACATTCAATCTTTGATTTGTCAAAAGTGATCCCATTCTTTGGCTTGAGATCAATTGGTCTTCCTGTCTTCCTCATAAACTTCCTTATCCTTGCAGTTATCATAGCTACCTGCCACCTAATGTCAATTTCTTCCATAGCATCTTCATCAATTTGTAGCAGGTCTTCATCATCATGAGTTGTAGGCATGGATGCTTGTTGAGAAAAAGAAGGAACATATGATTTCATCTGGAGTGAGAAGCATTGTTAGGAGCAGTGGGCATTCTCTTGCTTGAGGAGCTAGTGTATATCTTTTGGGATATTTGTTGAGTCAGCGAGTACTTTGTTTACAACGTCTGCCTTGACTTCTATGGACTGAAGGCTATGTTTTGGGTGAACTTGAATATTGAGTACACCCTTCAATTCATGCTTTCAGACACCTTTAAGTTGATGAAGAGATCATCAAGTCTAACTCATCCAATCCAGGTTGTCCGAAATCATGGTAGCCACTAAAAGCCAACCAGTGGTAGCTTTTAGAAACTTCAGTTTGCATCTTCAAAGGGACACTGTAGCATCATGTGATTCAGTGCTAAGGATATGCTGAAACCTTTCGTATGCTGAATCTAGTTCTTCCCTAGATCCAATAGTAAATGTCTCAAATTGTTGTTTCAACAGATTCTTTTTCATCTTCTTTGATGCTTCGTTTCCTCCAAATCTTGCTTTTATGGCTTTCCATAAAGATCTTGCATCTACAGCATCATGAAAACTGAGAAGATGTCTATCAGGTATGGCAGAAAGCAGTATATTAAGGGCTTTCTCATTGTTTCTTCTTGCGTTTGCAGCAAGTGAAGTCTTTGGTGCAGACACTGAGGGAGATGCAGGATCAGTTGTGGTTTGGTTTCCATTGGTGATTATGTCCCATAGTATGTGATCAGTGATAGCAATATACTGTCGCATCTTCATGGACCATAGGTCATATTCACCTTTCTTGATTATTGGGATTCTAGTGCAGTGACTGACGAGGTGGAGGAATTGGGTTCGTTTCAGACTTCTTTGGGATTTTGGAAGAATTTAAAACGATAAAGTTCTTCTTGATCAGAGTCTTTACCACAGGCCATGTAATTACCACTTGTAGGAATGTTGTTACCTTAGTATACTAACCCTTTAACCTGTAAAGGATGTTACCTCCTTGAATAAATTCAATTCAGTAGCAATGTAACACTGATATAATATTGTTAATTATGCGGAAACTAATTAACAATATCAAGAAGAACACACAATAGTTTCTTAAACGATTTCTATTATAAACCTTTTGAATCTGCTAAGTTACAGTCCTACCATACAATTACTAATTGGTGTGTATTTTGTTATATTTTTTACAAGCCTTCTCTAGGGTCCTTTTATCTGATAAGGATAACCACTAGTAGGTATACAGTCCCTGGGAAATAACCACATATACTAATTGATGCTTATTCACTATTATTGTTACAGATAAATGCTAAACAACCGTTTAAACTTTATAGTTTTTTCCCCCATAAATAACGACAGTACTTTGACTTTTCACTTCTACGCAGACAGTATTTTGATCTTTCATTTAGCAGTACTTTGACTTTTTCATGGCAGAACTTTGACCTTTACTCTCATAAGTCCTAACATTACGTGTATGAAGTTGAGTGGAGGAGGTGGAATGTGCGGATGAAGTTGTGTCAGGATTAGACGAGCTCGAAATTTGGTTTAGTGGGTCGTTGAGCATACCTGTTATCCATTGTTGGTTGGGGTTCATTTTGGTGAGAAAATATTGAGTGAAGTAGAAAATAGTGTGTTATAAATTTATAGTGGAAGAGTGTGTAAAATATGGTAAAATAAGGAGGTATTTATAGGATTTTTAAGGGGTAAAAATTTAAAAACATGGGAGTAAATACATAAAAATAATGGCTACTTGCCCTCTACCATTTTATAACGTTCGGATTATTCAAAAAAATGGAAAATATGCCTTGGCGTGGGCTGGTCCTGTCGGCGCGAAGGGTGATGGCGCTAGAGGCGATGTCGTTGGCGCGAGGGGTTTTTGGGCTCGAGCCATGGCGCAACCATACCCAAGCCTCTAAAGGTAGTGGTCACGCCCTCTCACCTTACACATCAGCGCCATCTCAACTTTCTCCATCCCTTCACTTTCCCTCCCTCTCACCTGTCACCTTTTTTGGTCACATTCCTTTTACTTTTTATTAAAATACTCACTTTATACAAATATACCTTATTAAATACCCACACACATTCATAAACATTAAAATCAGAAGAGGCCTGATTTTTCTTCAAGGTAATTCATCTTCAAGTTTTTATATTGTTTGTTTACTTTGATTTTTCAAATTTTTAATTCTCATTTGTTTTATAATTTGTTATTTGAGTTGATTTAAATTGTTAACGGTTGCCAGTGAAATCTATTCATTATATGCTATCAATGATATTACTCGCTTAGGTAATTTCTTGATAATTATGATATGTGGTTTTTACAATGAAGTAGTATTACTGTGGTTATGAGACATGATTTTGTTATGGCTATATGCTTGTGATTAAGAAAGTATCTTTAAGGTTTTAGCTAATTAGCAATACCTTGATATCACCTTTAGATTTGTCAGTTTTATTATGGCAGAGTGTCAAGCATTTTAGGGAGAGATGTTGCCAAAGAACATAATTTCTTAATTTAAATGACAATGGGCTCTCTACTTGAGTATCTAAAATTTTATAAGTAAATTGCTTTTGGTCATGTGGTTTCCCAAATTGCAACAAGAAAAGCAAATATCATATTTTTTTTTGCATAAGAATCCAAACTTATGAATCAGCTTTGTTTGTTATCTGGAGTCAAAGTTTGTTGTAAGGAGTAAAACATATATTAAAATGCATTATACTTGAAGGAATTTTGCTTTGTTTGGATATAATCCGATTACTTAATCAAAAACCTATATTTTTCTCACTTTAATTATAAACATGTACAATGTTGGTGAAAAATACTCTTTACACTCATGGCATTTGTATTTATAACCGTTGAAAATGGTAGCAACTAGGGAAACTATATGGTTAACAAGCGTTGGGTCATGGTGGAATACTGGAATTGATAGAATTTTTTAAGTTACCATTTGGATATTTTACTGTATCCTCTTATTAGCGTTGGTCAATAAACTGCTTCTAGCACCCAAGACTGGGCCCTCGAGGCCACAAAAGCATAAGAGGAAACTAGTTTTCCCGAGTACAAACCCAAACCACCAAACCGGATGGGTAAAGAAGCAAGGCTCCACTGTAAGTCTTCAAAGAAAGGTCCTCCACAAACCACTATATTTTCAATTGACCCACGCAAACCTTTGTCAAAAAACAAGGCCGCCTTCTCCATGTGTACATGTTGACAAGTCCTTAAACCAAAAAAATGTTTGGCAATACCCATACATAATTGAAGCAAAAGGAGCTCACTCTACGAGTCATGTAACTGTGGAAGAAGACTCATCAAATCAACAGCATTCGCGGCTCTCCTCATAGCCAACCCACTAATAAAATTTGTGTCACTACTAACAGCTCCCCTAAGAAGCTTCACACTCAAAGACGGTCTCCGAATATCGACATGAAATAAACCCTCACGAAGCTTCGTACCGTTACACGAGGGCCAAAATATCTCTGTTTTCTTGATATTAAGTTCAAGACCCAAACCTGGACCGCTTACCTTTATAATGTCTAACACCCTGGATACCTCTTCCGAATCTCCAATAACAGTTCCATCATCAAGATACCACGCATGAAGAAGAAGCTTGCAACTGTCTCTGATCTTATGTATTAGCGGGTGTAATACAAGAGCAAAAAGAAGAGGTCTCAATGGATCGCCTTGCTGCACCCCTGTGGCAGACCAAATATGTGTGTCTCCTATATACAATCTCGTCGCCTGCCCATATAAGAAATCCACCCATAAAGAAATAGAGGGACACCACACCCTAACCTCATAAAGTAATGCCGATCTATCCACAAGGTTAAAAGCATTTGAGAAGTCCATAGTAAGCATTGCAAGAGACCCATCATTGTGGTATTCGCTCAACACCCTGTTGGCGCTATGTAAAACAGCCTCAGCGCCACCCGACACACCGACTCCAAACTAGAAATCACAAGTTCCTTTAGACATTTCTTTACCCACACCTTTCATAGCAACCATGGACACCAAACGTCTCCATATAGTACCTACTTCAATAGGCCGAATCCATTATCTGGTTTAAGGAGAGGCGTAAGAGGAGCAGATGCAACAAACTCTGCCAAAATAGGCGGACACCTCCCTGCTAACCACAAATTAATGACTAATGTGATGGCCTTTAAGAGACTAGTGGCAGTAGCAGACCCCTCTCCACATAAAGCATCTAAGATATGTTGTGCCCTCAAACCATCTCTCCCGCATGAAGTACCTTTAGGAAATGATTTAATGCAACCAAAAACACAATCAATCTCTGCTACAAGGGGAGGCTCAGAAAATGTGTTGCTCGGCATGGATGGGGGTGGCCTGTAAGGATGCTTAGCCTCCAAGGCTTTATTTAGGGTACATCTTGATATGACTGTTCCAATGCCGCATTATTCTAGATAAGGAGGTCACGACTCATATATACTACAGTATTGGCTAATTACCTTCTCTTTTATTGTTACAGATTAGTTTATTAGAGAAATCGTGAGTATGAATTCATTTTTGGTCAGCATCGACAAGCTATGTTAGTAGGTATTTAAGTATTCTTTGAGTCACCTTCAACTCCTTTGACATTCATTCCATGTTATTACATGTTTTTTTGTTCTTTTTTGTGTCTCTTAGTTACCGTTTATATTTTTGTCTCATTAGATCAGATATGTACATATTTTGCTATGTTTTTACCCTTTATCATCATACTCCTGTAGAGATTAAGAAGTGGTATTAGTGGGTCACTTTGACTGTTAAAAGTTTGTAATGACCTCAACGTTATATTGGTTGAACACTTCGTACAGGTACACATCAAAGTGTTGTATCTTCTGTTAGATGTTAATGCATATTTTGTGTCTCATCAAATACTTTTAAGGCTGCACTTCAATTTTTGTTTTACTTTGTTTTCTTCTTTCTTTTCTTGTCATTGTTGTTTAGGGAGTGTTTGGGTGAACTTATCTAGACATCTTAGGTTTATTCTTTTTTTTTGTCAAAACAGCTTATGAGCGACTGCATTATGATAACACACTTCGATAAAATTATGTGGTTCCAGAATACACATCGATTAGATTATGAGCTTTGGTCAAAGTGTCAAACTTACCAAATAGGATATGATCTTAAGAAAAATAGTTTCTCTTCACCTACGTCTCCTCTTCTTCACAACCAATTTTAGTTAATTTTTTGGTTAAATTTCCTCAAATAGATCTAAAAATCAACTCAACATTATAAAATCAAGATATCTAATTAAATCTAATAGTCATGAATCAAAATGAAAATTGGTGATCATATTCAGATGCCAAAATCGGGTCGGCGGCGATAATTGAATTTAAAGACGAGAAATTGAATTGGTATGGTGAGATGTTGTTTTTTGTGTTTGGATCTGTGTGATATTTTTGCTTCTTTATTTTTTTTATTAATTCATCAAACCCAAATAGACGGTGTAGGGAGAAACAATGAACTTTTCTCAATAAACAAGCCAAATAAAAATAGCATGATAACATTTATTTATTTTTGCTTTTAAAAGTCATTAATAAAAAATATTTTGCAAAATATACATTAAATTTTTTATTACAACCTCTAAATTTAGACCATCAATTCCAAAACTCAAAGCTGTGTACCGGGCTTTTATAATCTTACTTGTCGATTCTTCAAACAATTCATAACTTTTGAATCCCATTCTCAAAGTATGTGGTAACAAGCACGCTAAGATAATAAAAATGATTATAAACTTCATCTTATTGCAGCTCTCTATACGTTAATATAACTTTTATGCTTTATGAAATACTTGAATATCTTTTATGAATAATACTTGAATACTTGTCACTTTTATATGTTACCTTCCATAATATGACCGTTAGCAACTAGCCGTTAGAAAAATATGACCGTTGTTTTTAAGTTTTTTGTATATGTGAGAATAAAAAAGTTTTATCAAGATTTATGAAGCAAATTAGCAAATTTGAAAAATATGACCGTAGAAAAGTATATGTCGGTGATATATTGATTATCGGTGGTCCACCGATACGATATTTCACTGTGAGTTAATCCATATACTATAAAACATTTGTAATTCTTCACAAACAAAAAACTTAAAAACAACAATCATATTTTTCTAACAGCTAGTTGCTAAAGGTCATATTATGGAAGGTTACATATAAAAGTGACAAGTATTCAAGTATTATTCATAAAAGATATTCAAGTATTTCATAAAGCATAAAAGTTATATTAACGTATAGAGTGCAAGAAGATGAAGTTTATAATCATTTTTATTATCTTAGCGTACTTGTTACCACATACTTTGAGAATGGGATTCAAAAGTTATGAATTGTTTGAAGAATCGACAAGTAAGATTGTAAAAGTCTGGGTCACAAGCTTCGAGTTTGGAATTGATGGTCTAAATTTTAGGTGTAATAAAAATATTTAATGTATATTTTGCAAAATTTATTTTTATTATTGACTTTTAAAAGCAAAATACCTAAATGTTATCATGCCTATTTTTTTTATTGGCTTGTTTAATGAGATAAAGTTCATTGTTTTTCCCTACACGTCTATTTGGGTTTGATAATTAATAAAAAATATAGAAGCAAAAATATCCACAGGATCAAACACAAAAACACAATCTCACCTTACCAATTCAATTTCTCGTTTTAAAATTCATTATCGCGCCGACCCGATTTTGGCATCTGAATAATGCTCACAATTTTCATTTTTTGATTCATTGACTATTAGATTTAAAATAGATATCTTGAATTTCTATAATGTTGAGTTGATTTTTAGATCTATTTGAGGAAATTTAACCAAAAAATTAACTAAAATTGGTTGTGAAGAAGAGGAGACGTAGGTGAAGAGAAACTATTTTTCTTAAGATCATATCCTATTTGGTAAGTTTGACACTTTGACCAAAGCTTATAATCTAATCGAAGTGTATTCTGGAACCACATAATTTTATCGAAGTGTGTTATCATAATGCAGTCGCTCATAAGCTGTTTTGACAAAAAAAAGAATAAACCTAAGATGTCTAGATAAGTTCACCCAAACACTCCCTAAACAACAATGATCAAGAAAGAAGAAAACAAAGTAAAACAAAAATTGAAGTGCAGCCTTAAAAGTATTTGATGAGACACAAAATATGCATTAGCATCTAACAGAAGATACCACACTTTGATGTGTACCTGTACGAAGTATTAAACCAATATAACGTTGAGGTTATTACAAACTTTTAACAGTCAAAGTGACCCACTAATACCACTTCTTAATCTCTACAGGAGTATGATGATAAAGGGTAAAAACATAGCAAAATATGTACATATCCGATCTAATGAGACAAAAATATAAACGGTAACTAAGAGACACAAAAAAGAACAAAAAAACATGTAATAACATGGAATGAATGTCAAAGGAGTTGAAGGTGACTCAAAGAATACTTAAATACCTACTAACATAGCTTGTCGATGCTGACCAAAAATGAATTCATACTCACGATTTCTCTAATAAACTAATCTGTAACAATAAAAGAGAAGGTAATTAGCCAATACTATAGTATATATGAGTCGTGACCTCCTTATCTAGAATAATGCGGCATTGGAACAGTCATATCAAGATGTACCCTAAATAAAGCCTTGGAGGCTAAGCATCCTTACAGGCCACCCCCATCCATGCCGAGCAACACATTTTCTGAGCCTCCCCTTATAGCAGAGATTGATTGTGTTTTGGGTTGCATTAAATCATTTATTAAAGGTACTTCATGTGGGAGAGATGGTTTGAGGGCACAACATATCTTAGATGCCTTATGTGGAGAGGGGTCTGCTACTTCCACTAGTCTCATAAAGGCCATCAACCTTAGTTCATTAATTTGTGGTTAGCAGGGAGGTGTCCGCCTATTTGGCAGAGTTTGTTGCATCTGCTCCTCTTACGCCTCTCCTTAAACCAGATAATGGGATTCGGCCTATTGCAGTAGGTACTATATGGAGACGTTTGGTGTCCAAGGTTGCTATGAAAGGTGTGGGTAAAGAAATGTCTAAGTATCTTGGTGATTTCCAGTTTGGAGTCGGTGTGTTCCGGGTGGCCTCTTGAGCATGAGGCTGTTTACATAGCGCAACTGGGGTGTTGAGCGAATACCTACAATGATGGGTCATTATAATGCTTACTATGGACTTCTCAAATGCATTTAACCTGGTAGATAGATCGGCATTACTCCATGAGGTTAGGGTGTGGTGTCCCTGTATTTCTTTATGGGTGGATTTCTTATATGGGCAGGCGACGAGATTGTATATAGGAGACACACATATTTGGTCTGCCACAGGAGTGCAGCAAGGCGATCCATTGAGACCTCTTCTTTTTGGTCTTGTATTACACCCGCTAATACATAAGATCAGAGACAGAGACAGTTGCAAGCTTCTTCTTCATGCGTGGTATCTTGATGATGGAACTGTTATTGGAGATTCAGAAGAGGTATCCAAGGTGTTAGACATTATAACGGTAAGCGGTCCAGGTTTGGGTCTTGAACTTAATATCAAGAAAACAGAGATATTTTGGCCCTCGTGTAACGGTACGAAGCTTCGTGAGGGTTTATTTCATGTCGATATTCGGAGACCGTCTTTGAGTGTGAAGCTTCTTAGGGGAGCTGTTAGTAGAGACGCATATTTTATTAGTGGGTTGGCTATGAGGAGAGCACGATTGTGTTGATTGATAAATTTTCTTCACAGACTTACAGGACTCGTAGAGGTGAGTCTTTTTGTTCGATATGTTGGGTATTGCCAAACATTTTTTTGGTTTAAGGACTTGTCAACATGTACACATGGAGAAGGCGGCCTTGTTTTTTGACAAAGGTTTGCGTGGGTCAATCGAGAATATAGTGGTTTGTGGAGGACCTTTCTTTGAAGACTTACAGTGGAGCCTTGCTTCTTTACCCATCCGGTTTGGTGGTTTGGGTTTGTACTCGGGAAAACTAGTTTCCTCTTATGCTTTTGTGGCCTCGAGGGCCCAGTCTTGGGTGCTAGAAGCAGTTTATTGACCAACGCTAATAAGAGGATACAGTAAAATATCCAAATGGTAACTTAAAAAATTCTATCAATTCCAGTATTCCACCATGACCCAACGCTTGTTAACCATATAGTTTCCCTAGTTGCTACCGTTTTCAACGGTTATAAATACAAATGCCATGAGTGTAAAGAGTATTTTTCACCCACATTGTACATGTTTATAATTAAAGTGAGAAAAATATAGGTTTTTGATTAAGAATGGATTATATCCAAACAAAGCAAAATTCCTTCAAGTATAATGCATTTTAATATATGTTTTACTCCTTACAACAAACTTTGACTCCAGATAACAAACAAAGCTGATTCATAAGTTTGGATTCTTATGCAAAAAAAATATGATATTTGCTTTTCTTGTTGTAATTTGGGAAACCACATGACCAAAAGCAATTTACTTATAAAATTTTAGATACTCAAGTAGAGAGCCCATTGTCATTTAAATTAAGAAATTATGTTCTTTGGCAACATCTCTCCCTAAAATGCTTGACACTCTGCCATAATAAAACTGACAAATCTAAAGGTGATATCAAGCTATTGCTAATTAGCTAAAACCTTAAAGATACTTTCTTAATCACAAGCATATAGCCATAACAAAATCATGTCTTATAACCACAGTAATACTACTTCATTGTAAAAACCACATATCATAATTATCAAGAAATTACCTAAGCGAGTAATATCATTGATAGCATATAATCAATAGATTTCACTGGCAACCGTTAACAATTTAAATCAACTCAAATAACAAATTTTAAAACAAATGAGAATTAAAAATTTGAAAAATCAAAGTAAACAAACAATATAAAAACTTGAAGATGAATCACCTTGAAGAAAAAATCAGGCCTCTTTGATTTTAATGTTTTATGATGTGTGTGGGTAAATATAATTTTATTAGGTTATATTTGTATAAAGTGAATATTTTAATAAAAAATTAAGAGGGGAATGTGACCAAAAAAGGTGACAGGTGAGAGGGAGGGAAAGTGAAGGGAGGGAGAAAGTTGAGATGGCGCTGATGTGTAAGGTGAGAGGGAGTTGCACTACCTTTAGAGGCTTGGGTATGGTTGCGCCATGGCTCGAGCCCAAAAACCCCTCGCGCCAACGACATCGCCTCTAGCGCCATCACCCTTCGCTGGCTGACAGGACCAGCCCACGCCAAGGCATATTTTCCATTTTTTTGAATAATCCGAACGTTATAAAATGGGTAGGAGGGACAAGTAGCCATTTTTTTGTATTTACTCCCCATTTTTTAAATTTTTTTTTTTTGTAAAAATAAACCCCCTTAAAAATCCTATAAATACCTCCTTATTCTACCATATTTTACACACTCTTCCACTATAATTCACAACACACTATTTTCTACTTCACTTAATATTTTTTCCCAAAAAAGACCCAATCCAACAATGAGATAACAGGTTATTGCTCAAGACCACAAAACCAAATTTCTGAAGGCTCGTTAATCCTGAACACGACTTCATCCGCACATTCCACCTCCTCCACTCAACTGTCCATACGTAATGTTTAGGATTATGAGAGTAAAGGTCAAAGTTCTGCCATGAAAAAGTCAAAGTACTGCTAAATGAAAGATCAAAATACTGTCTGCGTAGAAGTGAAAAGTCAAAGTACTGTCGTTTATTCTTAGGAACATATAAAGTTTTAAAACGGTTTGTTTTAGATTTATCTTGTAAACAGATTATTAGTGTTAAGAGCTTCAATTAGTATTTGTGTTATTCAGGGACTGTATACCTACTAGTGGTTATCCTTATGCTTATAAAAGGACCCCTGGGAAGGCTTTAAAAAAATATAACAAAATACACGAATCATTAGTATTGTATGGTTAGGGATCTGTAACTTAGGCAGATTCAAAAGGTTTATAATAGAAATCGTTTAAGAAACTATTGTGTGTTCTTCTTGATATTGTTAATTAGTTTCCGCATAATTAACAATATTATATCAGTGTTACATTTCTACTGAATTTGAATATTATTTCAAGGAGGTAACATCCTTTACCAGGTTAAAGGGTTAGTAAAAAAAAAAAAAAAAGGTCTTTGTATTCTAAGGTAAACGATCCTACAAGTGGTATCAGTTGCCTGGTTGGTTAATAGGACTCTGATCAAGGAAGAAACTTTAATCGTTTGAAATTCTTCCAAAATCCAAAAGATGTTCTGAAACTGAACAATCGTTCCCACCTGTCGTTAGTCACTGCACTTAGAATCCCTATAATCAAGAAAAGGTGTGAATGATGACTATGGTGTCAGCCTTCGACTATGAAGATGCCGACAGTAATATTTGCTATCACTGATCACATACTATGGGACATAATCACCATGGAAAACCAAATCCACAATGAACCTGCATCTCCCTCAGTGTCTGCACAAAGGACTTCGCTTGGCTGCAAACGCAAGAAGAAGAAACAATGAGAAAGCCCTTAATATACTGCTTTTGCCATACCTGGTAGACATCTTCTCTGTTTTCATGATGTTTGTAGATGCAGATCTTTATGGAAAAGCCAGAAAAGCAAGATTGGTGGGAAACGAAGCATCAAAGAAGATGTAAAAGAATCTGTGGAAACAACATTTTGAGAATTTACTATTGGATCTAGGGAAAGAACTAGATTCAGCATACGAAAGTTTTTTTAGCATATCTTAGCATGCTTGAATCACATGATGCTACAGTGTCCATTGAAGATGCAAACTTGAAGTTTCTTAAGTCGCCTACCATCTGTGTGGCATTGTAGTGCGGCTAACATGATTCGGGAGACAAACCTGGATTGGATGAGTTAGACTTTTGTGATCTCTACAACAAATTAAAGGTGTATGAGGCTATGAATTGAAGGGTTGTTCTCAAATTCAAGTTCACCAAACATTGCTTTCTGTCCATAGAGTCAAGGGCAGTTCTTTGAAAACAAATGTACGGCTGACCCAACTAATGATCCTAAAAAGGTTTTACACTAAGCTTGCCTCAAGCAAGATTGCCCACTGCTACCTAACTATGCCTTCTCAATCAGATGAAATCATATGTTCATTCTTTTCGCAACAAGCATCCATGCCTACAACCTCAGGTTGATGAAGACCCTGCTATCATATTTGATGATGATGCTTTGATAGAAATTGTCATTAGTGGGCAGGTAGCTATGATAACTGCACGGATATGGTAGTTTATGAGGAAAGGACAGGAAAGACCAATTGATCTCAAGCCAAAGAAGAGGGATCACTTTTGACAAATAAAGATTGATGTTTTAATTGTCAAAAGTTGGGTAATTTTGCTAGGAGAGTGCCTGTTTGCTAAGTATCAAGAAATACTGAGCAAAATGGTCGTCAGGAAAAGAGATTGTGACTATGAAGGATTCAAACTCAAAAGCCTTTGTTTTGGCAACAGACAACTTTGAAGACATTGACTGGACAAGAATTTGATGCTGAACCAACGACTTTTGCTATGATGGCACTGACTGAAGTTAAACAAGATGATTGGAGCTGAGTTTGATGCAGAACAATGTGCACTTAGGACAAGATGGACTTGGTGATTTTGTCTGGAGCCACTAAAGATGATGATACACAGTGTCTCTTGCTTTAATGTCCAGCTTCCCTCATTGACAAACTCGAGGTCCTACTGTTCCAAATGTAGCAAATCTTATATACTGTTGCTGAGAAACTATCAAAAAGAAAGAGATAATTTTCAAAAAGCTAGGACTGAAATTCTAGGATATCAAATGAGCTTAGAGTCATTAGAGGTCATACTTAAAACACATGAAAAGAATGAATATGCATGGGGTGATAAGTAATGAAAAAATGAATAAGATTAAAGATATGGGATTTGGAAATAGAAGAAAAACAAAAGGAATTAGATCAAGCCATAATAGAAAGAGATGATTTCAGTAAAACTTGAGAAATGGACAATTGCTTCTGTAACTTCAAATGAAGTTCCTAAACAAACAAAGATATGTGTTTGATAAGTCATGTTAGGGTTTGGGATTGAGTCTTAGTAGTCACTAAACCTAACACCCCATCTTGATATTACCATAAAAGTATCTTTAGTATGGAAAGTGACATTTTCATGGGGGTGAAACTTTGACTGATTCTATGTACGAAAATTTCAAAGAGAAAAGGCCTACAAAGCAGTACCTCCACCCAAGGTAACATTATTCCTAGGGCAAATGTCTCCTTTCAGGGATAGATGAACTGCCATTAGGAATAAAGTTGTTAATCAAGAGAAAACAAAATAAAGTCAGCCAGAAAGAAATTGATAGAAATAAAGTATAATGATGATTGGGTTGGATTAAAGTGATGATAAGAGGGTGAGGTAGTCAGAAAAGTCAAAAGAAAATGCTTTTAAACTCAGAGAATAGTTGAAACATCTTTTGAAAAACTGGTCACCCAAACAGGGTCAAAACAGTGTGGTCAGGAATCTAGGACAAAGGACTTGCGGGAAACAAAGGGGGTAAATTACGTTTTGTATGTTACAGTCCTAATCACATATTTAAGGGTTGTAACTACATGAAAGAACCTTCACACTAACCCAAACTAATAAACTAATGGAGAACACAGGGGTCTAAGGGAAAAAAAAAAAAAAAAAAAAAAAAAAAAAAAAAAAAAAAAAAAAAAAAAAAAAAAAAAAAAAAAAAAAAAAAAAAAAAAAAAAAAAAAAAAAAAAAAAAAAACAAAAAAAAAAATAAAAAAATGAAAAAAAAAAAAAAAAAAAAAAAAAAAAAAAAAAAAAAAACAAAAAAAAAAAAAAAAAACAAAAAAAAGAAAAAAAAAAAAAAAAAAAAAAAAAAAAAAAAAAAAAAAAAAAAAAAAAAAAAAAAAAAAAAAAAAAAAAAAAAAAAAAAAAAAAAAAAAAAAATAAAAAAAAAAAAAAAAAAAAAAAAAACAAAAAAAAAATAAAAAAAAAAAAAAAAATAAAAAAAAAAAAAAAAAAAAAAATAAATAAAAACAAAAAAAAAAAAAACATGACAGTTTGGAAACAACATCCAAAGGAGTGAACCAAAGTTATTTCTCGGAGGAAAACTCTAGGTACCGCACCAAAAGGAGATCTTTTACTCCATAGATTTTTAGTACTTCTTAAAGGGATGGGTTGATAAGTTACGGCTAGGACTAACAATGACACAACAGTACCTTCAAAAAAATACTGCTATGTGACTTATCAAGGTATTGCTAGATCAGAGTACACAAGCTGTACTTTCACAAAGTATGATGGGACCTTATTATCCAAGGAATAGATAATAGAAGACCTAGAATCCAAGTTACTCACCATTTTTTTAAGTTTTTTTTTTTCCCTAAAAAGGGGGGTCTTTATACCCCTAAGGACTACTTACAGACACAAAGGACCAAGAAAACTAGTTGAATAATCTTTTTGGGGTTAAGAAGGGAAGTTACTGTTGGATCTCAACGCAGTACTTCCACAAATATAAGTGGTCAAAAGAGTGCAATGATAACTTCAAACATAACATGAGACAAAAAGGGAAGGTCTAGATTCTGTGAATAGGGATAATGGATCTTACACACTCAAGCAATTTGAGTATGTAACTCCATTAGGGGTATCCAAGTCAGTTATGACTTGGGTCCCTAAAAGAGTCTAAATTCTTTAACTTGTTTGTACAGGGCAATCCAGAAGAAGATCTCAAGGATTATGCTATTATTGACAGTGGTTGCTCTGGAAGTATGACAGGAGACAAGGACAAATTGTCTGATTTTAAAGAATTTAAAGGTGGTTATGTAGCCTTTGGAAATGATTCTAAAGGAGGAAGAATCTCAGGAAAAGGAACAATCAAGACATCATGCTTAGACTTTGAGAAAGTTAGCTATGTGGAGGAGCTCAAGTTTAATCTCTTATCTGTTTCTCAAATCTGTGATAAGAAGCACAATGTTCTCTTCACAGATAAAAAATGGTCTTATTCTTTATCTCCCAAAGTTCACATTTGTTGATGGAAGATCTGGGTATTCTTAGAGCTCCTAGAAAGAATGATGTCTACAGTCTGGATCTAAAGAACATTATTCCTTCTGGAGGAGTAACTTGTTTAGTTGCAAAGGCAACAAATGATGAAGTTGTTTTATGGCACAGAAGATTGGGGCATGTAAATCTCAAGAACATTAACAAGTTGGTTCAAGGCAATCTGGTTAGAGGTTTACCTTCCAAGACATTCAAGATTGATCATAGTGTGTCTTGCATGTTAATCAAGGGGATACAAGCAGCGGCTTCTTGCAAAAAGGTTAAGAAAGAACTATCAGAGAACCTTTAGAATTGGCTCCACATGGACTTATTTGGACTGTTTCAGTAGAGAGAGTATAATCAAGAAAGAAGTACTGCTTGGTGGTCACTGATTGACATGCCAGCAAATTTGTTGGGAGTTTTTCTTGGGCTATACGGATGAGACATATGATCTGCTTCATGATTTAATGGTGGGTTTAGAAACAGGCGAAGAATAAAGTTGAAAGACATCAGTGTGACAATGAACAGAGTCAAGAATCAACTATATGATGAGTTTTGTGCCAAGAAAGGAATCAAGATGAGGAAATTATAGCATTGCAAGGATCCTCGCAAAATGGTGTTGCAGAAAGAAGAATGGATTCTCAATGAAGATGCTAGACCAGTTAGCAGACTCTCTTTTACCTATTCAATTTTGGGCTGAAGCAGTCAATACGGCTTGCTATGTGCTTAATAGAGTTTTGGTGACTAAACCTCAAATAAAAACTCCTTATGAAATTTTGTATGGAAGATCTCCAACATCTGTTTATGAGACCTTTTGGATATGCCTCACTAAACTATACTTAATACCTAGATCAATTGGGTACGTTTGATGGCAGTAGAAGAAAGTCTTTTTGTTGGGATATTCTAATAGCTGCAAAGGTTTTAGAGTCTTACAACAGGGTAACAAGATAGTTCAGGAATGTCATCATGTCGATTTTGGAGAATCAGGAGAATCAAAAAGGGAAAGGTCTGGAATTGGATGTTTGACTCTTGACCTTCTAACTCTTCCGATGAATTACATACCATAGGAAAGGAAAAACTATGCTAAGTCAGGGGACAAAGTTTCCACTTTAGGTGATGTTGAAGATTTAGCATGACAGCAGTTCATTGTTCTATACGCTCAACCTATGCATCCAGAGGAACGTACTGGCTGCCCAAAGAAGTTCCATTGTCCTTCTGAAGAAAAGCCTTACATTGATGAGCTTATGAAATTTGATGCATCAAGAATCCTTTCAAAGCTCTACTGATGACAAAGGATTTGCTTTTGAAGAGGAAAAGAGGAGAACATCTATTGCAAAGGGAAAAGAACATGTCAACAGTACTTTCACTCTAAGTACTGCTAACACACCTCCTCAAAGTGCTGGTAATACACCAACAGATTCTGATGATGATATTCCAAAAGATGGTGTTTTCTCTACAAACTCCTTTGATGATGAAAATACAGATACTGAGGAAGGGGGAGCTGCTGACTACAACAAAATGGATCCTACCATTGATGTCACCTCTACTCCTACACTTAGAATTCATAAGATTCATCCTCAAAGTCAGATCATTGGCAAAAGTACTGCCGGGGTTCAAACAAGAAGAAAGCTTAAAGAAAGTACTTCTGACCAACACCAAGCCTTGCTGTCTTTCATATACAAGCAAAACAGACTAATCACAAAGATCAGCAAACATGCTTGTTTGCTTGTTTCCTATCTCAAGAGGAACCCAAGAAAGTCTCTCAAGCCTTAGCGGATGAAAGTTGGGTTGAAGCGATGCAAGAAGAACTACTTCAATTCAAGCTACAAGATGTATGGGTCTTATGTGACTTACCAGAAGGCAAGCGAGTAATTGGAACAAAACTGGGGTGGTTTAGAAACAAGAGGATGAAAGAGGTCAATTTTAAGAAACAAAGCACGACTGGTTGCACAAGGGTACAGACAAGAGGAAGGTGTGGATTATGATGAAGTGTTTGCACCAGTTGCCAGAATTGAAGCAATCCGACTCTTTTTGGCTTTTGCATCCTTCATGGGCTTTACGGTCTATCAGATGGATGTCAAAAGTGGCAATGTTTATATGGGCAATATCACAGAAAAGAGGTGTTGTAAAAAACCTCGGTTTGAAGATCCTGCTCATCCAACAATGGTCTAGCAGAGTTTTCAAGGCACTCTATGGTCTTCAACAAGCCCCACGAGCATGTATGAAAGACTTCACTTTTCTTTTGAACATGGTTATAGGAGAGGGGCTATTGATAAAACTCTGTTTATTAAGAGGGATCGAAGAGATATCATGTTGGTACAGGTATATGTAGATGATATTATCTTTGGATCTACCAAGTCTTCTATGGTGAAGGATTTTGAAGAACTTATGCAAAAAGAGTTTAGATGAGATTCCTTATGGCGTGAACTCCACTTCTTTTTGGGTTCAAAAGTCAAGCCAATCCCAATGGTGGTATTTTTCTAAGTCATGACAAATATGTGAATGATATTCAACCAGTTTGAGTTTGACATCCATTAAGCCAGCATCTACTCAAATTGAAGTCATTAAATCTCTTGGGAAAGATGAAGTGGAGTGAAGATGTTGATGTACATCACTTATAGGTCAATGATTGGCGTGCCCTCATGTACTTAAACAGCTTCAAGGACCAGACATAATGTTTGCTGTTTGTTTTTGTGTGCACGATTTAGTCCTCTCCAAAGGTTTTCACTACATGCTGTCAAAAGGATATTTAGGTACCTCAAACATCAACCAAAATTGGGTTTATGGTATCCTAAGGACTCTCCTTTCATTTGGAAGCGTTTTCGGACAGTGACTATGCCGGGGACAATCATGATAGAAGATCAACTTCAGGTGGATGTCAGTATCTTGGAAGAAGACTAGTTTCTTGGCAATGCAAGAAACAAACAATTGTGGCTATATCTTCTACTGAGGCAGAATATGTTGCAGCTGCAGTTTATGTGCTCAGGACTGTTGGATTGCAAAATCAATGCTTGATTATGGATTTAATTTCATGAACACTGAAATCAAGTGGACATGAGAGTACCATATGCATTGTGAGGAATCCTGTTTTCCACTCAAAGACCAAGCATATTCAGATTAGACATCACTTCATTCGAGATTGCTATGAGCAAAGGCTCATTAATGTGGTCAAGGTTCATACTGATGACAATGTAGCCGATTTACTCACCAAAGGCTTTGACTTGGCAAGATTTAATTTTTTGGTAGTCACTATTGGGATGATAAACCCATAGCTACATTTGAGGGGAGGTATCTACATGTAGTACTGGTGTTTGTGGTAAAGTTGCTGGTTCTCGTTAGAAGGATTTTGGAAGCTCTAATTGCTTCATTTACAGGGGAGGTTTATGATTGATTGTGCGGTTTGATGCTCTTGAAGGGATATAGTTTTGAGATTGTGGTGTTGTCGTTGCAAAATTTAAGTTGGCAGTCTTTTTACGTTGATAGTACGCTTTCGTCATTTCAATGTAATGTTGGCTTAGAAAGTACTGCTTAGGACAACTAGTACTGTTCGAACGTTTTCGTGTCAAGGTCAATAAATACGTTTTTGCGCTAAAAACGTATTTACAACGGTAACTTCTTAGTTAGCTGTCGCAACCTATAAATACTCAACTGAATTGCATTTTTCTCTCACTTTATTTACTTTTATTCATAAATTTTTTAACTTCCAACCTCCGACGCACATCAAATTCTTTCCAAATGGCAAATATTCGCACTTGTAACAAACACAACATGATTGCTTGTGTGGAGAAGACGGCGCAGAATGCTGATTTTTATCAAATCATCGATTATCTCACTGGCTGCTCCATTAATTACTCTTTGTTGGTTGATCCTGATCTCATCGGTCCGTGGCTTCAACAATTTTGGACTACGGCTTCTCTCAGGGTGATCAATGATGTCCCTCATATTCGCGCCATGGTTGCTGGCAAAAAGATCTTGATCTCTGAAGAAACAATTCGAGCTGACCTACTCTTTGATGATGCAAACGGTGTTGATTGCTTTCCTAAGCAAGTTATTTGGGACACGCTCAGAGATATTGGCTACGAGGGTAACTTAGCACAACTCACTTTCTCTAAACCTTTATTTAGCCCACAGTGGAAGTACTTGATCCATGTATTACTTCACTGCCTTAGTCCTAAGAGTACCTCATGGGAGCAATTTGGTACCAACATCGCCTCTGCCCTAGTAGGATTAGCAACGAATCAGAATTTCAACTTTTCTTTGATGATAATGAATGGAATGCTAGGCCATATTTCTAATGGTACACCCTTTCTTATGTATCCTAGGTTCGTTCAGCTATTTTTGAACAAGCAGTTAGAGGGAGTAGACAGACCTCAGGATTTTATGCCTTCAGTTCTCTACCTCTAAGATATTCACTTTTATGAGGAAACATAGTCCTAAGTTCTCGTGTAGGATTACACCCTTGACTCCATCCATGTTAGAGGTAGTAACAGCATTGGCAGCGGAGGAAGAACATAGTACTAGTCCTCATTCTAAGGCTGCGAGTTCTGCAAGGGATGCTCAAGGTACCCCTTCTCAAAGTGCTGCTCAAGCTAGTATTTCCCAAGGTACTGATGACGTTCAAGGGACTGCTTCTCTACAAGGTACTGATGCATCTTTAGGTACTGCTCGTTTACAAGGTACTGCTGCTATACCTACATCTCCCAATGATTATACTCCCACAGATGCGTCTCAAACATCTGGAGGAGATGAGGGACTTTTAGATATTTATGCTTTGAACAGGGAAGTTAGGAGGCTCAAGAAGCAAACCTTTCTCAAGCTAAAACAGATTCTCAAGCTCAAGGCCAAGCTCAAGAAATGTCAAATTCATTAGCCAGTGGTCAAGCATCATGCTTTTTGGGTAGAAAGTCAGAACCTTAAGAAGCAAAAGAGACGAAGAAAGAAGCAAAAGAAGAAAGTGTCTTCAGTCAAAATGGGGAGGAATAAGGAAGAAGGTACTTTGTCTGAAGAGCACTATGATCAAGAAGAAGATACAGCAGATCCTTTCTTTGATGATATTGTTGATAAAGATGCTGCTATTGCTCCTGACATTGATAGAAAAAGCAATGAAACAGAAGTATTAGAAGAAAAAGTGATTTTGAGACTGAGGTAATTCAATATTGGAGGAGTAGGGAAGCTTCTAATGTAAGATGTTGGAGAATCAGAAGAAAATGGATTGGAGATAACTCAAAGGTACTGCTAGACAGATTACTTTACTCCAAGGACTCTAAATTTTTGAAGATGATGCAGTCTTCAAACCCACCTCCGTCCAATTCAAGTATGGAGTTGATGAACAACTTAAAGTTGCTGGATGTTCTTTGTTGCTATGTCCTTGACCAAGAGGTTTGAGCATCCTGGTTCATACAACTCAACCCTCAAACAATCAAGCCAATGGTACTGATCCAAAAGATAAAGGCAAAGGGATATTTGTTGAAGAACCTAAAAAGAAGAAATTGACTCTTCAACAAATCAGAGCCTTGGAAACTACAAAATGAATGAGGAGGTTGCCAAGAAGATTCAAGCGATATGGGATGCAGAAGAAGAAGGAAAAAGGTTTGAAGAATTAAAGAAAGCAAAGCCAAAGACTACGTTGAGGGTAAAACCTACTTCTCTTGCTCAAGAAAGGAATAAGATGATGAATTTCTTAAAAGGTCAAGGATACAAGAATCTGCAAAAACTTAAGTATCCACAGATGAAGTGTTGCTTGGACAAAGTTAGAGATTCAATTAAGGACTCCTACAAAGATTTTATTCCAATGGGCTACCCGAGTAAGAAAGGCTATTTTGAGGTTGCAAGAAAGAATGCAAAGAGAATTTCAAGAAATAGAAAAGCTACAATTTAAAGAACAGCCATCAGCCATTCAAGAAAGCTCAAAGTTTGAGGACGGAGTCAGTTGATGAAGATTAGGAGTTATCTTAGGGTTGTAGATTTTGAAAAGTGTGCACAAGAAAGAGAGTCTCTAGAAGGACTTTCCATGATTACAGAACTTCAGGTTATTGATTCACCGGATGGAGAGTATCTCATCATTCACAGGGGGAATAATCATTTCAGGGCTTTTGATACTTTATGGGAGATACTGCATATCTTAGATAGACAGGATTTGTATCACCTATATCGAGTTGTTCAAGATTATTATGAGCACATTCCTCCAACTGGTTTAGGCTTGATACTTCTAGGTGACCTTACAACTATCTGGGAGACTCCTGAAACTAGTGGTGATGACTTCTGGAAGAACCAAGAAGATTGGGAAATCGTAAGGTGGAGACTTAATGAATCTTCAGGAGTGCATACACTAGAATTAGAGGATGGTACTATGATTCACATGCTAGCTGAAAGAAGGTATCCTCTATCTAGAGAGTTGATGATTAGGATGTTGGAACATGGGATGGAAGTTGAAGACGAGAATGAGACAGCCATGACCTATGATACATCTGTTCATTTTGTGGACAACTGAAGATGGTGGAAATTCTTAAACAACTGGTATGATTTATCAAAATTTTCTTTTTATATATATCTTATTTTGATAAAAAGAGTTAACTTGAACAAGCAGTACTTTGTTCAAAGTACTGCTAGTGTAAAACAAACAGTACCTTGATGAAGGTACTGCTAGTTAAAAAGTTGTTTTTGAAATGTGGTGACGATTTGAGTGTGCAAAAAGATTTAAGGCACAAATATTTGAATATCAAACTGTTTTAAGGGATTTGAGTGTTGGTTATCCTCACACAACAAATGGGTAATCAAATTCCACAATGTTTAAAAACATAAGAAATGACTAGTCAAATCAAACAGTTTTGGTTAAAAGACATCTCAAATCTGTTGATGGTTGGACAATTTTCCAAAATTATATGGTGGATCAATACACCATGGTTTTCACTGATTATTGGCTTTACTCCAAAGCAAACGGCTTTTGGTAAAGAGAACTCAAATCCGTTGATAGCTTTAATAGTTTGCTCAAAACTATATGGTACTCAACTCACCAATGTTTTATTACTGAGAGTTGGCTAGTCCTGAGCAAACGGCTACAGGTAAAGACTTATCAAATCGTTTATGGTTGTACTGACTTACCATAGTCATAAGTACTCAACAGACTATGTTCATGTTATCTGGAGTGTGAAGTGTATTTTCAGTTCATCATGGATATTACTCTTTTTCTAGGTACCAAAGAAACTGACTAGCCCAAGAGTGAATGGCTACTTGGTAAAGGCTCATAAAATCCATTCATGTTGCTGAAAAGACATGTTGCTGAGAAGGACAATCTGTTTGATGCAAAGACAAAGAATGTTCAAACAGATTGTAAACAAGATGCTGCTAAAGGATGAAGCTTAAAAGATTAAAAAAGATAGTACTGCTGAACAAAGAAGACCAACTATCAAGAAACTTGAAGTCAAGCAAGTGGAATTCAAGTTAGGGGAGGATTGTTAGGACTTATGAGAGTAAAGGTCAAAGTTCTGCCATGAAAAAGTCAAAGTACTGCTAAATGAAAGATCAAAATAAACTGGTTTTTGCGTAGAGTGAAGAGTCATAAGTACTGTCGTTATTAATAGGAACTATAAAGTTTTAAACGGTTGTATTTAGCATTTATCTTGTAACAGTTATTAATGATAAGCATCAATAGTATTTGTGTTATTTCAGGGATGTTATACATAGTGGTTATCCTTATGCTTATAAAAGGACCCTGAGGAAGGCTTTTTAAAAATTATATACACAAATACCCTATGGAATCATTAGTATTGTATGGTTAGGGTCAGTAACCTAAGGCAGATTTCAAAAGGTTTATAATAGAAATGTTTAAAGAAAAACTATTGTGTGTTTCTTCTTGTATGTTAATTAGTTTCCGCATAATTAACAAATTATTTCAGTGTTACAGTGCTATCTCCACCCCGAATTGGAATTTTATCAAGGATTGGGTAACATCCTTTTACAGGTTAATGGGTTAGTTTACTAAAGGTACACAGATCCTACACGTTAATGCCTATTTATTTCCCATTATAACCCATTATGTTAATCTCGATCAGCAGATGCCAATTTCAACAAAAGGCAAACTTCAACAACTTTTCCAACATACCCAAATTTCCCAACAACAATCCGACCAACCTACCAACAACCACAAGAAGAAGAAGTCGACACGACCCCGACGTCGACCAAATCAAAGGAAAAACGTATCAAGACAATGTATAAGGTAGCCCGTGAAACGAGAGCCGAAGTATCCGGTACACCCAACTTATGGATCCAAGACAAGAAGTTACTTTTGGCGGAATGTTACATACAAATATCTGAGGATCCAAACGTCGGTTCGAAACAAAAAAAGAAACGTTTTTGGTACAAAGTTCTCGACCAAGACAATGAACAAGCAAAGATTAACAATTTCCCGGTTCATACCAAGAACATGTTGACAAAAAAGTGAACTCTATTGAATCCGAGAGTCGGAAAGGTTTATTCGTTTGGGAACGAACGATGGCTCTAAGCGGGGAGAATGATGGAAGATTGGTTGACAAGGATTGTGAAAATATGTATAAAAAAGTGTCACGACAGTACAGAATTTAAGCACAGGAGGCTTGGTTATTTTTGAAAGACAAGCACAAGTGGAAAAATCCCGATTCGACAAACGCGAGACGAAACCGGAACGGGTTACAGACGAGGAACCCAAAGCTCTTTAGAGACGACGATTTCCACGTCCACCCGGCAAACAAAAATTGCTAAGAGTCAACATTCTTCAAACTCGTCCGCTAGTTTCAGTTCAAACTCGACAACGTTTCAAGATATGCTCCAACAATAATACGAGTTAGACCGTAAGGAAAAAATAGAGCGTTTAGACTGTGAGACAGCGACGATAATTGAGTTAATCAGTTCTCGAAAGGTAGCCGAGGACTTGAAAGTCCTACAAATTGACACACGCGGGATGGATCTCGTATACACGGCTATTACCAACGAGCAAAAAGCCCGAATTTGAGCTTTATCAACCCCAAAACTAGTATATTTTATGTCTTTTTTATGTTTACGTCTTATTTTTAGTGTTTAGTTACTTTTTAAAATTTTATGTAGTGTTTTATTAATGTAATATCTTTTAAAATTTTTTAAAATAAAATCAATGTTAGTTAAATTGTGTATTTCTGTTTTTATATAGAGAAAAAAAATTCTCCTACGGTACCACATTTTGTGGTGCCCATTAGGGAGCCAGTTTTTGGTGCCATGTGAAAGGGTGGTGACATGGAAAAAAATGGTGACATGGCAACACTATTTGCCCATGATTGAAGCCATGGCACCAAGGTACCTAGCCCTCTTAGTCTAAGTTTCAATGCTCCTCACCAGTTCAAGAGTTCTAAGTTGCAAGTGGAAGATTAACTTTGAAGTATGGCTTAGTTTGCCATTTTTATGCACACCCCAAATTTAAGACAGAAGTGCGCATGTATATCATTTCATGCTCGCTTGAGTATAACATGTCGTTCATCTTATGGAAGTGCGCTTGTTTAGTGTGAGAAAGACCATTTTCGTAAATCATTCATGCGTCATCCATTTTTGTGATGAATTACTATTAAGTGTCAACATAATTTTTTCTCTTTTGATAAAGTTGTTTGGCAAATTAGTCGGAGCTGAAGTTTTTAATGTAAAATCGCATAAAAATATGTTAAATTAAATTCACATATATTTCTACTTTTGGTGATAATTCATTATATTTTTTAAGGATTAATTCAAGTAATTGTACTAGTCATTAGCTCCTATGAGCCTTTTTCTATTGGGCTTGGGCTTATGGAGTATTAGGCTTATAAAAGCTTTCATAAAGGCTTTGGCTTTTGTGACTTATTTTTTAATCTAATTTATTTTTATAAGTTATCCCTATAAGCTCTAGCCTTTATGTTGCCAAACTGGCTTTGATACAATAAGGTGATACATAAAACTTTGGTGATAAAGACCACTTAAGTGTGGTCCTATGTGGCAAAAAGGTGTGTGGCTATCACTCTAAAATGTGTGAGGTCTCAAGTTCAATTCTTGCTGGGTGCAAACAACCTTAAGTAGCCACGCTAACCTCCTGAAAAGAGAGGGCTTTACCTAGTTTAAGTCTGTGTGGCGGTGGGCTCAAACCCCGTGGATTAGTGGCCAAAAGGTCGAAAACCATGGTTACCCAAAAAAAACTTTGAAGATAAAACAAATATGTCATCAAATAGTAACAAAGTTTTATTAGTTATTCCAAAATTTTCACTTAATTTTATTTCAACACTACACTAAAGTCAAGACATAGTGGTGCAATTTTGTTTTAGTCTTTGAAACATGGTTTTTTGTTTAGAGTGTCCATATATGCATCATGTGGCACCCCGTAAGAAAATTAGATCTCTCTTTTTGTTAAGTAAAAGTTATGTACTGCAAGTTTGTAAATTTATCGTTAATCTCAATGATAAGTCATTTTATGATCGCAGACCGTACTCCTTGTCATGAAAAGCGTAAAAATAGCACAGGACTTCACCATTTTACCTTGTGTCTAAAGGGTATTTTAGAACGCGTAACGATAAAATCCATTCTTATTTCACATTTGTGATAACGATGGCCATTTAATTGTATCACTTTACAAAACATCTACGTTCATTAATAACCATGAAAACCGTTAATTGAAATTCAAGAAATATACATATATTAATACATAATGAGAAAATATCTGATTTACATCATATGAATACATATTAATAACTATTATATGATAATGATAAACACACATCATTCCAAACTCTTACACATTACCTTACTACCCTTCTCATTTTGATAATAATCCTTCACATGTATGTCTTCTTACTGATACAAAATTGTCAAAATAGAAAGATCAAACAATAGTAGAGATTCTCTAATAGTATTAGAAAAGAGACAATGATGACTAACAGTATTAGAATTATCACTATGGTGCAATAGTGTGTATAGTATGCATTCACATGTAAATATGTAATAACCAAGCCAACATTACGAGTATAAATAAGGAACTGCATGAACATTTAACACAACTAAAATTGAAAAAAAAGAAGTAACTATACCATTTGAGTTTGAAGTTTCGTTGAGGCAAGAGCTAAGTGGACGTCGGCTTAAAAGGAGTAGCAGCCAAGAGTAGTTCGAGCACCTTACCACCATCTTTTCTTTCTCACCGTCGTTCGGCAAACTTGGACCTCGGTAAGTCGACTTCATAGTTAATGCTTGTCATTAGTATGATATTTACTTCGTAGTTTAACAAACCTCGGCTTGTGTGTGTGTGGCAAGTGCACGACACGCATGGTGCAACCCATGCGTGGTCATTGTGTTCATACGTATTACTAAACCCTTATGAACAACATGCATGAAATTTCGATATATGAAAATTTTATGTTAATCACGTCGTTCATAAGAAACGAATAACGGACAAGTTTTTTTATGAAAGCTTTAAAACATGTACGTAAACGTTGGCTCAAAAAGGGACGTATAAATACTAGGGTTTTACATAAGTCACATAGAAACCTTGGGTCGTAAACCTTGGTATGCAATCTTGGGCATAATCGGTTGGCACACGATGAACCAGAGCGAGCCTTTGGTTTACTGTGGGCACTCACAGCCCCAAGGCATCTGCGCCAGTCTGGGTGCGTTGTACAAGGACCGTAACGCTTGGCAAATGATTTCAACCTGAGACGCACCACCAATGCACGCCAGCAGCCACCACAGGCCGCTGCCTTGTCGTGACTATTCCGCTGCAAAGAAAGGTGACCATAGCAGCCGCGGTTGGGTCTCCTCAGCGTACCAAATGTCCTTGCATCTCAGCGTTTAAAGACCTCGTAACCCCAAGTATTCGAGTCGGGCACTTTGCGGGTTTAATGGAAAGATAGTCATACATGCTTGCGTATATGATGTGGGGAAGAAGAAAATTGAGTAGCAAATAATTAAGGGTGCATGGGTGAAAGAAGAAGACACTACAACAGTGGTTGTCAAACCCACTATTGGGCTCAACATAAATCAGAAAAAGGTGACCATGTGGGTTACATTATATAGAGATATACATGTGATATTTTAACAACTTGCATGAGGTTTAAGTTGTAAACTTTAGACGTGAAGAAGTATGGAAACGTGCATGTTGTTCGAGCCTCGAGTCGTTCTAGCCAAATCCAAATGGGTTGGGAAAATCTTTAACGAGCCAAATGATTACTTCGATAAAGGGGGAAATTTAATTGTTACTGTTTCGATGACTTAGAAATGGGTAACAACGAAATCAAGTTTTAAACGGGTAAATAAATTTAACACGGTTTATAAAACTTACTTAACGCTAAAAAAATATATATTTTTTTAAAGCTTATTCGGGTTCTAAACATGAAAGGTTATAAGAGTAAAAGAATTTAGAATATAAAAGTTGTATATATTATATATACTACTATTTGGAAAGTCAAGGGATTAAAAACGATTACATGAAAGTTTAGAAGGCTAATTGGGTAATTTACTTAATTTAGAAAATAGAGGGACTAAAATCCGCTATTTTGAAACTTAAGGGTATTAGTTGTAAATTAATAATCTTTAATGATTAATTAAACGAGTCGAGCGAACCGTGATAATGGCACCAATTAATTAACGGCTACGATGTAAATAAATAAACGCGATAATAAAATATATAAACTTAGTAACTTACAAATAATGTTTATATTTTTAGATGTAAACTCAGATTTGTCATAATTACTTAGGTGTCTGACCGAGTCACTATTTGACGTGCATTGATCCATTATCAGTTCCAAGCGATTAACTGACAAGGTGAGTTTTCATAGCCCCTACTTTACTGTTTTAAATCATCTTTTGGGGTGAGAACATTGCTTATTTCAAACATGTGAATACAAGTGCAATTACTCATTACTGATTGGTCTAATTCCCGATTTAACCCAAGTTGCCATCTGCCTGATTTATCATGAATTCGTCCTTTTCTTAGATATCCGTTCCTGCATAATATAATTAGCAAAACAAGCATATATTTGGCATTTTAAGTCCGTTTTTGGTTATTTTAGCTCATTTTTAAAGGTAAAAGGTATGTGTAATTAAGCACATACCAGCATTCATTCATTGTTGGTATATGTTAATGCTTCGGTGTCATGAGCTTAGACAATAGTAATGCAATTTATATGACTTTGTATCTGTTATATTGTCATATGTGGATGAAATCTTGTGATTCATAAACACTACATTTTCTGCTTAAACAAACCTATGAACTCACCAACTTTATGTTGACACTTTAGCAATGTTTTCTTAGGTATTAAGGATGAAGATGCTATATGAAGTCTCATGCATTGCAGTCATTTTCTTGTTATTTGAAGATCACTTGTACTACTTGAAAACAATGTTGTATTCTCTATTTTATGCTTCCATTGAATGTTAAACGATTTATTATTTCCTAATTCAAGTGATTGATTTTTCTATAAACGTCTCATATAGAGGTCGTTCTGTA
>BQNB010002195.1:0-2500 GCA_026074375.1 Tanacetum coccineum
GTCAAAACATTCTAGTTAAATTGATTAATGAAAAATGAAAAATACAAAAAGATGTGTAAAATAGGTGTACATATAAAAGATTGGTAAAAACGGGGATTTTCAAAACTCTTGAGTCTTTAAATTCCTCGATGAACACTTAGCTACTTTTCCAAGTTATTAGTCGAGGGTGTTCAAGATTCTTAGTTTTCCAAATGCTTACTTCATAGCATTGCGTGAGGACACGGCAATACCTTAGTATGGGAGATTTTGGTATGTGTTTAATTACACATACCTTTTACCTTTAAAAACGAGCTAAAATAACCAAAAACGGACTTAAAATGCCAAAAATATGCTTGTTTTGCTAATTGTGTTGTGCAGGAACGGATATCTAAGAAAAAGACAAAAAACGAAGCCAAAACGACAAAACCGGACACGGAATGGAAAAGCGTGGAAAAGACACAGTCAAGTCCAAGCCCAAGTGTAGAAAAGTCAACCCAAGTCAACCCCGACAAACCCGAAGCCAAAAGTCAAGAAAAACAAGTTTAGGGACTAAACTTGTTAAATCCCTAAACTTATTTAAAGAAGAAAAGGAAGAAAATAAAGAGAAGGGGCAAAACTGCCAAATGCCCAAAGAGATACCCCAAGGGCCAAGTCTGCCACCTTTCCAAAGTTATAACTAACAAGGACTTGTGATGCAATTGGTTATATAACTTTTGGGGACTATTTCTGCCAAGTCCCCAAACAGTTTCACCCAACAAGGACGTGTGGTGCAACAACCACATACACCATGAGGGACCAAACTTGCCAAAACCCCAAACCTTCACCCTGTTTTTAAAGTTACTGTATATCTTCTCCACTTTCCCGCCAAATCACCCAACCCCACCTCTGTCACCTCGTTGACCTCCCACAAGCATCCAAACCTTTCACAATCCCTTAACCCCACCCCCCACATGGCCTATGCCATGTTGGCAATCCAAAAACCCACCAAAATCATCAAGGGTTGATAAAATTCGACTTGGGCACCAAGGTGAATGAAGGGCCAGGATTGTTTGTGTTTACACTCTCACAACAAACACAATTCGTTTTTGTGTCTTCAAAGAAACACACCAAGAGAAGAAGACAAGAAGACCATGTCCCAAACCCTAGATTATTTTCTATATAAGACTTTGTAAGCCATGTTGGCAGAGAGTAGTTTTTCAGTAATAGTTAGCTTTTTAAGTGTGTAGTTTTTTTTAAGTATTTCAACTTTAATGTACTTCTATTTTTAAGTTAATGAAAATTCAGTTTGGTGTTTTAAATTTTGTTCAAAATTCTTAAGCAAAGTTTGTTTAGAGCTCTCAATTTAAGCTATATTTAACCTGTTTTCAACTTTGATACAAAAATTTAGAGAAAAGTAAAAAATGATGAAAAGTTACTGTTTGATCAAATGTGGATGAATGAGCAATATTGGAAGGCTCATTGGGTTTGCTTAGTTTAAGCTTATTCATAAGCTTTGGGTAGGTTTAGAGCTTCTTTAGGAATTCAAAAATCCTGTTTAAGCAAGGATTAAGGTACATTTTCTTTTTGAATTTTAGCTTATTGTTACTGTAGCAACAGCTTAATTGTGCTTATTCTTAGCTTATTCTTGTTTGTTTTACTTGCTTAGGTACTCTTCATGCTTATTAATGCTTATTTGACCTTTGTTTTAAAATTTGTGCATTAAACAGCCTTTTAAAGTTTTAAAATTCGTTTTTAAAAATATTAAGGGGTGTTTGGGTTAAGTATGAAAATGGGTCAAAATGGTGTGGTATGGGTTGGGGTCATAGAGTTAACTTTAGCTTGAGTTTTTAGCTTATTAAAGTCTGTTTTCAAAGAGTTTTTAAGTCCAAAAGTTGTTTTTCTAAGTTACCTAAATCATTCTTTTAAACTGTTGGTTTTAAAAAGAGATACAATGGCTTATTTGGTTAAGCCATTGTAAACTTGAGTTTTGGTTTAAAAAGTGTGTCATTTGTGTGTTTAAACAAGCTGTTAAAAGTCACTTTGAGTAATTTGACTTTTTGAGTCAAGTCTGCCAAGTTTGTGTGTCACTATTTCAAAAAGAAAAAGCCCTTTTTCTTAGACTAAAACCAGCAGCTTTAAAATGTTTTTAAAGGCTTAAAATTTGAGCATAAGCTCACTTTAAGCCATTTTTCATCTGTTTTAACTTATCTTTTTATTTTAAGCTTATTTGACAGCTTATTTTAAGCTGTCAATATAAGCCTTTGACTTTTGCACCATTTCCCCTGGTGCTAGGGGCCCAACTTTAAGCCCACCTATCTAGCTTTTTAGTGAACCTTAGCCCTAGCTTTTGGCTTATCTTAAGAGCCAATAAGCTCTTAGATAAGCCTCCTTATTTTCAGACTTTAATAAAAGCATGCTGTAGCTTATTTTTAAGCTTAAAATAGGACGTGGCTGTTTTTGCTTAGCTTAGTTTAGGGATTGCTTATTTTCTTTCTAGCTTATTAGGAGCTTATTAGTTGTTGAATTCAGTCCTTAGTTGCTT
>BQNB010002195.1:15000-106385 GCA_026074375.1 Tanacetum coccineum
CATACACCGTTGGAAAGTACCGGGAGCATTACACAAGCCAAAAGGCATGCGACGGTACGCGAAAGTTCCATACGGGCATGTGAAAGTAGTTTTCTCCTGGTCTTGGGGATCTATAGGTATTTGGAAATACCCCAAAAATCCATCTAGAAAACAATAAAACTCATTTCCGGCTAATCTTTCTATCATCTGATCCATAAACGGCAATGGAAAATGATCTTTTCGAGTTGCTTCATTTAACTTCCTATAGTCGATACAAACTCTACATCCGGTAACTAAACGTGTCGGAATTAATTCATTCTCTTCATTATCAACAACGGTTATTCCACCTTTCTTGGGAACACAATGCACTAGACTAACCCATGGGCTGTCGGAGATCGGGTAAATCATTCCGGCATCAAGAAGTTTTAAGACCTCCTTTTTTATTACCTCGTGAATTTTTGGTCTAATCCGTCTTGACTTTGAACCGTAGGTTATAATCATCTTCCATTTAAGATAATTTGAGTGTGTACAAAAACGAGGGTCGATACCCTTGATGTCGGTGATTTTCCAAGCAATGGCCCCTTTATGAGATTTGAGCACCTTTAAGAGAGCATCTTTTTCATCATTTTTTAAACCTTTTGCAATAATCACTGGTAACTTGTCGTTTTCTTCCAAGAAAGCATATTCTAAGTGAGACGGTAAATCTTTTAACTCTAATTCCGGAGGCTCTTCAATTGAAGATTTTGCCTCGGTCACTTCACTTTGTTTAAGGTCCATCGGAGGAAGTTGAAACGGGTCATTATTTAACAAATTCGATAAACCAAAATAATCTTCCTCGACTACTGCGAGCAAAGCGCATGATCAATTTCCGGTGAAATCGAATCATCCTTAAGATAAGCTTCGATTTCTTCCAAAATGAATTCAGAAGTAAACGGCTCAGACGTCGGGGTGGGATTGCCACCCGAAGAATTAGGAAATCCTAGAAATTCCAGAGCATACTCCTCACAAACTGCATCAATGATGTCAATTCGGTTTACCGACTTGTCATTTGTAGAGGAGTATCTCGTGGTTTGATCTAGATTAAAAGTGACGGCTTCGTTATCAACCCAAAGGGTTATTTCCTCTCCATAAACATCAATTAAAGCACGACCGGTCCTCAAAAAGGATCTCCCAAGTATGAGAGGTTGGTATGTGTTTAATTACACACACCTTTTACCTTTAAAAACAAGTTAAAATAACCAAAAACGGACTTAAAATGCCAAATATATGCTTGTTTTGCTAATTGTATTGTGCAGGAATGGATATCTAAGAAAAAGACGAAAAACAAAGCCAAAACAACAAAACCGGACATGGACTAGAAAAGACAAAGTCAAGACAAAGCCCAAGTGTGAAAAAGTTAACCAAAGTCAACCCCGACAAATCTAGAAGTCAAAAAGTGAAGAAAAATAAGTTTAGGGGCCAAACTTGCCAAGTCCCTAACTTATTTTAAAGAGGGAAAAGAAGAAAATACTCACAAGGGCCAAAACTGCCAATTGCCCAAAGTATTAACCACAAGGGCCATTCTGCCATCCCTAGAAAGTTATACACCACAAGGACTTGTGGTGTAATAACTTATATAACCACGAGACTATTTCTATCAAAAGTCCTCAAACATCAAAAACGCTTGACTTAACTTGAAATCCATACCATTACCATTAGGGACTACACCTGTCCAAAACTCCCAACCTTCACCTCACGTTTAAACTACAGTACAACCTTCCATACCTTCCCACCAAACTTACAAACCCCACCTCCTGTCCATACAACCTCGTTGTACGCTCCCCACTCCAACCAAAACCCTCACCAAACACTTACCACCACCCCCACATGGTATGCCAGGCTGGCAATCCCAAAAACCCCCCATTCGAATCAAGGTTAGTTAATAAAAAATTATGTGGGCCTCAAGCTAACTATCAAGGGCCAGGATTGTTTGTGTTTTCTACACTCTCACAACAAGCACACAGCTCAAATGTGTCTACAAAGAAGCACACCCAGAATAAGACAGAAGAATACCAAGACCCAACCCCCTACTTATTTGCCTATTAAGCTTTTGTAAGCCAATGTGGCAAGGATTAGTTTTTTGGTTTTTCATAGTGTTTTTTTTTAGTGTGTAATTCTTTGAGTTCATTTTTAAGTCTTTTAAGTACTTTTTCTCCTTTCTTAAGCATAAAGAAAAGTGAGTTTCATGTTCTACTGTTTGTTCAAAACCCTTAAGATATTTTAAGTCATATAAGCTATTAATACAAGCCTTCTTATAAACTGTTTTTAAAAAAAAACCTTTAATCAAAAATATAAAAAAATTCAAAAGAAAAAAAAATGGGTTACTGTTTGATCAAGCCATGGATGAATGAGCAAACTTGGAAGGCTCATTGGTATGCTTAGGCTAGCTTATTTATAAGCTTGGGTAGGTTTTAGAGCTATTTAGTAATTCAAAATCCGTTTTTTGAGCAAGGATCAGAGGTATTGCCTCTCTTTAAAATTTTGCTTAAATTACTGAGCATTGCTTATTTTTACTTATTAATTTCGTTATAAAGCTTATTTGGTGTTTTAAGATTCTTAAAAGCCTTTTATTTTGCTCTTAGTTGCATTACTTTTCATTTCCAAAAACTGTCTAATATAGCTTATTCTGTCATTATCTTATTAGCTTTTTTTAAAAGTGCTTATATGTTCTTGCTTTCAATTTTATTACGTTAACCTGTGCATGTTCAGATATCTTAAAAATTGTAGTGTTTTAATTCAGTTTTGTATAAAGGTTAGAAATCGTTTTTTAAGAATATTTAATGGTGTTTGGATAAGACCAAAATGGGTCAAAACAGGAGTGGTATGGGTTGGTGTCATATGGTTAGCTTTAGCTTAAGTCTTTAAGCTCTTTTTAGTTTGTTTTTCCAAAAAATTTAGTTTAAAAAGGTGTTTTTCAAGTTTTTATTTCCTTAGAATCTGTTAGTTTTAAATAAGCTTTATGTGCCTATTTGCGTTATGCTTAATAAAAACTGTAAGTCCAAGTGCTATTAAGTGTGTCATTTGTGTGTGCTAAAAACCAATTAGCCAAGTCTTAGAGTCCTTAGTCCTTTCTTGTACACATTCTGTCAATACCAAAAGTTTTCGCAAGTAAAAAGGTTTTCAAAAAGCTAAACTACCTATTTCCTTTGCAAAAATCAGCAGCTTTAAAGTGTTATCAGGAGCTTGAAAATTTGTGCACTACTCACATTAAGCCTTCACATTCTGACATCAACCTTATTTTAACTTTTAAGCTTTATTATGACAGCTTATTTTAAGCTGTCAAATTAAGCCCCCTTTGTTTATTGTATTTCCCCTGGTGCTAGACACCATTTTTAAGACCTTCTGTCCTAGCTTATTAGGGGGCCTCAGCCCAAGCTTTTGGCTTTTCTAAAAAGCCAATAAGCTCTTTTATTAAGCCCTAGCTTTGTAGACTTTAAGAAGCCCTCTAAGTAGCTTTAATTTAAGCCCAAAGTAGGCTTTTGACTGTTTCATTTAGTTTAGTTTAGTAAACTGCTTATTTTCTTTTTCTAGCTTATTAGGAGCTTATTAGTCATAGCTTTTTATTCCCTTTTACCTTTTTTAGCTTGGTTTTCTGTTTGTCTTAGCTTATTAATCCTTTTCCTTTGCTTATTGAGGGTTTAAAGCCCAAAGCCACAACCAGCAGTAGGGTTTAAGCTAATTTTTGGCTTATTGGGCTTATTCATTTGCTTATTTCTCTTGTTCCTAATGTTTGTGTGATAAGTTATGTTTGCTTATTAGTCCTTTACTTGTGCCTATTCTAGCTTAAAACTCAAAAAGGAAAAGCCACTCTTGCCTTAAAACTTGTTTAAGCTACTGTCCAAACAAAAAGCCCTTTTTTTAGCTTATTTATAAGCTTTTACAAATTCTTGCAGTTATGAAAAATGTTAAGCTCAATGAGCTTAACAAGTTTGTTTAAAAAGTTTTCATAAAAAAAAGAGGAGACAAGGGGAAACCCGGGTGAGCAAGACTCGAACCCGGGTCTCAACCCTCGTACACCCCTCTTTTAATAACAAGCCTTACCGCTGCGCCCTTGGGACTTCTACGTTAGAGTCCCAAGTGGTTTAGTATTTACCCCTTTTTTGGCCTTTAAAGCTATAAGCTGTTTCCAGCTTATTTTCGGCTTATTTATAAGCCGAACTTTGGGCTTCTTATTTTTCTTAGGTAGGATTTTAGGTCTAGTATTTTAGGTAAATTTTTCAGAATTTTTAAAAATAGTTTAGTATTTTTTATAATTTAATTTAGTTAAAAGTTTTAAAAATTCATAAAAAATACAAAAATTATCAAAAAAATATTTTTCTTTTTTAGAAAATTTTCTTTAGTCATATAGTTTGTAGGAAAAATACAAAAATTTTCGTAGGGTCATTTTTGTAACTTTTTGATTTTTAAAGAACGTGGTCGGGTGCGGTTTTTGTCTTGACTCGTTTTTGGGTCAAACGACCTCCGTTTTCAGTCTAGTCTTTTTCATTCTTCGTTATTAGTCCCCTAGAGTAGTTTAGAAGTGAAAATTTCCTTGTAGGGTTAATTTTGAAGATTTTAGGTTTTTGCCCCTTTGCTCGGGATTCGTGCTCTCGTTTTCTAGCTTAATTTTATAATTTTTAGGTTTTTCTTAAACGTTTTTGGTTGTTATTGTTTAATTTAACTTTCCTCACTCTCAATTCATTTCTCTTCTTCAAACTCCAATCTTCCGACTGTATCGATTTTCCAGCACAGCCTCGTTGGGGATTAACGACCCGGGAACATTCTATACTGCTCCTGGTTTTGTTGATTGTTGTTGTTTTTTAGACTTTATATATATTTATATATTTTATTATATATTATATATATTATAGTTTGAAAAAAATCTTAATCATTCTTTATAGTAGTAGGAAGAAAGTTGCGATTAAATGTTAATGTTATATGATGGGAAGATAATTAAAGTAACTTTAAACCTTGCAACATTGATAGACTACTGAATGACATTAATATTGTTATTATATTATTATTATCTGATAATGGTGTAAGCTTCGAGTGTCGTGATCGACCAAAAATAAGTCACGTCAATTAACTGTATAAAAACGAGCACAAATTTAGTACCTTAAATAGTCAATATGAATACTACCTTCGTCCCATATTAAATGTCCAGTTTTAACTTTTGCGGTCCTTCTTTTTTAACTTTAACCTTAAATAACTTTTTTTTATATGATACTTGATGAAAATCATACCAAATGAAAATACATTTATATCTCCATCTATTCATATATTTTACATCAAATATTATATAACACGAACAAAAATATTTAAGGTCAAAGTTAAAAAAGAAAGACTTCAAAAAGTCATAGTGGACATTTAATACGGGACTACAAAATCTTATTCAAGAGAGCCGTAGAGTGCTAAACCTCTTTTTGAGGAGTGTTAGAACACTGGATCCTGACTTAAAAGAAGCGCGCATTCGCGCTGGAGTAACTATTTGCACGATAAAAGATGTTAAATGGACATAATGCTATCAAAAGCAGTGTGTACAGATAGCCCAGAACCAAGTTGTAGTATTCTTTGAAACCCAGTTGTACTCGTTTTGAATCCAAATAGATTATTTGTTTAAAGAAACTATTAAGATGCAGAACATGGATCTCTACATCCCCCAGAAAGTGGTAATTTCTGAAAGCATCTATTTTAGCTCCTAGGAAGTGGTAATAAATGTTGGCTTCGGTTTATGAGAACCATTATTTTCTTGCAGCTCTGCTATTAACAGATTGACCACCTCAAAGGATCATGCATCTGTTCATATCAACTTTGGCCATTTGTTTATGAAACCATTATTTTCTGCAGCTCTCGCTATGAACAGATTGACACCACCTCTCAAAGGATCCTGACATGCTGTTGTCATATCAAATTTAGGCTCAATTTTTGGATGAGTGTTTCCGATCGCACTCGACAGTTTATTTACTTTCTGCTCTTTGTGTGTGTTTTTATGGGAGCATGCTCATGTGTGCTTTGTTATTAAAATACTAATAAACTCATGTTTGTTTAAATATGTTTTTGATGGTATATGACTGCATGAATGTGATACGTTTATTAATATGCTACTAGAGATGGCACTTTATCTCCAAAAACGAAATGGGTCAAAAGTCATGGTATAGTAACTGTTCGTGCAAATATTATGATATTTAAACTAAACAAGTCTTTTGGTTTTAATAATAACAAACAAGTAACTTGTAATACATAACGTAAAATATACAAGTTACGCATGACCACAACTCACCAACGCATACATTCATCAACACCTCTCGACGTCTCGAGTCTACTCATGCTTCAACAAAAGGTACGAATATGTTTGTTAAGTTGCATTATGATCAACCCATTTAACAAACCAATAAAAATGATTAACACGTTTTTACAAACTAGCCTAATGATTAAAACCCATTTTATCATTAAGTCATTTTTAATAAACCTTTTTTAAGTTTACTTACATCACCACTAAACAAATGCTTCTAAGTAACCACTTACTTAATAAATCATTAACCACTTTCAAGAATTGACGACTTGTTAAAATTTTCGTTCCAATGGATTTTTCTTCGATTCATGTATTCTATCATTCCTTTTGAAGATTCTTATTACATTTGATTCATTCGCTCATATCGATTGCATATATTCTATGCTTTGACCTTTGTTCACTCAAATTTTCGTTGGAACCTCGACGATGACCTAGGTATATCCACTCATCAAATCACTAAGTAAACCAAGGACAAATAAAACGAATTGAGCACCGGGACGGCGCTCTCTTAAGGTGGGTAGACTGTAACAACCGGTAATTTTCAGACCTTTAAATGACTATTTTACCCTTTTACTTTTTGGGCCTGACTTGACTTTGACCCTTTTGACCTTTTATTGTCAACTAAAAACGATTATCGCGTAACTGGTAAATTTTTGAAAACTCATTTAAATAATAAATCTGTAAAACCTAAAAATCTCTGTAAAATTACCAAAATACCCCTAATGCAAGAAAATTACATAAAAGCATGCATAAATTTCATTTTAATTCTAGAAATTACGAAAATACAACATATGGCAATTATGAAAATTATGTAAGATTAAAATACCTTATATTATACAAGAAAAATAAATAATATTTATGTATATATATATATTAGCCGAAAATATTAATATTTATTTATGTATACTTTACAAATTAAATATAAAATAAATATGGATAATTACAAAATATTTTGGAAAATTTTAAGTGAAATAGGTTTAACATTGAGGGGTTGTTTGGTATTTTGAGGGTTTTGGCATTTTGTGGTTGACCAAGCTTTGACCAAGGGTTGACTTTTGTTGACCTTTAATAGAAGATTTCTGGCTCTTTTGCACTCTTTTCCGTTTCGTGTCCATTTTTGCCCGGGTTTGACGTTTTCTTGTGATTTTGTGCAAATATCCCTACCTACACAACACAAATGACCAAAACAGCAATATACAAGCATAATTATGAACATTTTTGATCATGTTTTGGGTCATTTTTGATATTAAAATGATATGTAGAATTCTCAACTTATAAGCCATCCTTGTGACTTTGTCATATCTGTGATCTTGTGGACTTCTGGACCGACATGTTCATACATTCTTGATTTGTTGACTTTGAAAGCTTTTTGTTGCTTTCTTTCTTGAATTTTCTTTAGCTTTTACCAACTTCGTCCACTTTGAGAAAAGACGTTCGGTATCAGAAGTGACGAAAACTTCTTTGAATTCTTTGACATTTAATTACTTCTCTCTTCAAGCAAAAGGACGTACGGTATTCTGAGTAGCGGGAGGAAGTCTGAAACATGTACTTGAGCTTTCATGATGTCTTTATGTTTTGTCTTGGTCGGGTATGAGCATGTGGTTATGAATCTTGTGAGTCAGCTTGGTTTAAGGTACTTCAACACCTTCTTTAAGTAATCCTTCATTTATAATCAATTAGCACAATTAATCTGGGGGACGAATATGGATTTGTTATTCGTCCAGTGTGTTAGAGGATACCCTTCGTAATCCGTGTGGATCGACTGTGATCAGGTAGATTCAATTTAAGATGTATCTCTTTGGGCAGGATTTCCAGAATGATAGTTTATAGAATCTTTCTAACACATTTGCATTAGATTCATACATACCTCAGCATGTTTCATTATCGGAACGTTCAAAGCAGACATCATAATAAGAGGGCGGGTACCTGTGTGAGTTTCTATATCACCGTTTGAATAGATTTATTGATTTGTTATCAATCTTCGTGTCTAGTTGATAATGGCGGTTTTATGACACATCGAGAGTGTTTTTCTCGTTACTTTTAGTGATGCTTGAATGCGTGCATGTCTTTGGAATGGAACAAGTTTGAATTCTTATATAGATATGCATAGTATCGTGTGTATGGTGGAGAGTAGGATTGGTGACACCATTGTTTCTTTCACCAGAGGTTGTCACTAGTTTGATTCGTAATAGAATCGCACAAGTCACTACCAGTGTGGTTGTTTGATGTTGGCTCAAGCAGGATTTCCATCTTCATTGTGAATACTTAAGTATCACTCAGATGTTCTGGCAAAATCACAAGGATAATGCGTAGGACTCTTAATATATATCTTGTAATTCACATTGTGTGACTTAGCAAGCAGAATTTGACAAGTGTCCTAATGAGATTTATGGATGATCTCTTTTGGCTCTAGGAATAATAGTGCAACTTGTGTTTTTAGTGATCTCGGAAGGGGGGGAGCAGACTGCCACCTTTTTCAATTTCACTAACTGGTGTGAGGGATAGTCGATTCCAGATATGCGTGTAATCTCTGTGAGAAATGAAACAAGAGTCTTTTGAGAGACCTTGAGTGGCTAGGGAGGGTTGTGCATAGCGTCACTGGGTCAAATTTAGTCGTCACTATCCGTCAGACTAACTTTAGTGTTTACGACAGGTTTTCTATATCGCGCCACTAGGGTTTTGCTACGCTCTCGCGCCGCGCTCGCTCCCGGGGGGCACGCTTTTCATTTACACCCTTTATCTCTTTATATTTCTTTTTTCATTTTTAACCCCTTCTATGCTTACCTAGAACAGTATAACTCAAACCTTGTTGGGTTTGTTCCAGTGTTAGCTCCATCTCAGTCGGCATTATTCCCTTTTCTTACTTTTTCTCCTTTTATCATACCTAAGGACTTCTACACTAACTAGTGGATATCCCTGGGTAGATCCCTCCGGTTCTGGCTGGATCATGGGATTTGAATACTATGCCTAACCACCTTATATCTCTATAAATTTAAGAAAGGGCGGTCTTTTGGTATTCCATCACAAACTTATAAACCATTGAAAATTCAATCAAAGTGTTGTTATAAATATAAAAAAAGATTTGCACTTTGAAAGTTTTTTCATTATCACTAAAAGCTCCCCCTTAACATGTGCATCGATATCGTAGTACATGCTAAGTGTAGAGTGTACTGAGTCCATTTTATATGATCACATTTCTATACAAGTTAGATTCAGTTAATCATTTTTCTCCCCTTATCCAAAATGTTAATCCCTTGATATTTTGGATATCAATTGATTAAACGTCCGGGGACAAAATATTACAGAAGAACTTATAGGAATATTTTAATGCTCCCCCTCAAATTATGAGGGATATGATATAGTGTTGAGTACGAAATTTTGAAAGATTTTGAATTTTGTGAAAAATTCTTGAAAAATCATCGTACTCGAACACCACATAAGCCTAAGTCTTTTACTACTTATGTACATATTCACATGTTTATTATATATGAAGATTTGACCTGAATGATGATAACATCATATGATGAAATCGTATGGTCCTTTGTAGCAGCCGTAAGACTCCTTCATAAAATCTCCCACCAACGAACTTTTCCAAGCTCCTCATTAACCTTCTTTCTTTCAAGAGGTTGTCAATCTGATCTTTCTCTGTCCAAGCACTCTTCAGCATTGCTTCAACTTTCTTTCCAAGTTATGAAAGTCTTTGCTTATGAAACAGATTCAGATACATATGTAACTTGAGCTTGTGTGGTTGGTGATGTCGGTGTTGATGTTGTCTTAGCTTCCCCCTAAACCAGCAATCCTTTCTTGAGTAGATTCAGAACTTTCTTGCAAGCCGCATCAAGCAGTCTTAATGTATAAAGCCCAGATATCCGAAGTACCAATTTACCTTTAAGAACTTGATACCGAAACACACCAAAGTTAATTATGCTCGGAATGAGCGCATTCTATCTTTCAGGATATTTATGATATAAATTGTATCACCAAACTCTTCTAAGTACCGAATGTCACAATTATTCCCTCTAAGTAGTCGAAATGATAGCACCTAAGTCAACTAAGTCCCAAATGTACTTCATTTCTTTCTGCAGAATACTGACTGACTTAAGGAATCATCATACCTATGTGTACCTCTTTTATCAAATATTTCTACTTCTTTTAAGAATAAGCTTAGGGATTGACCGTTTGAGGAAGCATTAATTGAATCAGAAAGAACTTTTCTTACATTTTAAATAATTATACTCCTAACACTTCCCCCTGGGGACTCAAATGATGCACACTGGCTAATGACGATATGTCTCTTCCACCATGTGATTGAAATAGTGCACCCAAAAGATTCAAAACGGCCTAAAATCAAAAGAAGCTAACCTCAAAAGACAAAAGAAGCTAACCTCAAAAGAAGGCCAAGGACACTATCAAGTATACATCTACTCCTTCCCCCTTGCTGGTTTCGACACGTCGGAATCAGCAAAACCTTATACGCATACATATTCGAGATCGTGTTTGAAGAATTAATAAGCTTAAATCTATTCCGTGAGAATCAACTAAGTCTTAAATTGCAAATAAGTCCATAAAGTTTTAAACACATGACATCTAAAGCTTGTGTAGTTAAAATCCATTAACTCCCCTTAAATTATGATCCGTCATTATTAAAAACTTTATCCGTTAATTTTGTGACTTATTTTGAAAGACCGTTTTAAAAGATTATTTGATGACGATTTCTCCCCCTCAAATAATGACCCGTTTTCTATTTAAAGAGCTGTTGTCATTGTTTGAGTGGTCGAATTGTCTTTGAAAAATCTTTTTGTGATTACTGAAAACACTGATTCATTGTGAAGACAACTTTTTACCAATAAAAATAAGATTTCTCTTATTTTGACACATAAGCGCCTCCTATCCACAGGCTACCACTTATGGAAAAACTTAAGAAAGCACATGTTGTGATGCAAAGTAATCACAAGCCTTTGCATGGTCATAAAGTAGACCATGCCCGAGAATAAATTCCCGTTGAGAGGTCAAGTTTCCTTTTTGGCGGAATACTTGCCTTTAACATGATGACCGGGTTGCTATCTGAAATAATAGGCGCCCCGCACGGCGCCCCCCCCTTGCCCCCCACAAGCCATTTGGCATAGTTTTAAAACATTTGAACTCTTCTGCTCGAACATTATTTACAGCCTCGTAAATTATTGTAAGCTACTCGCGCGCACGCTCTCGAACCGTAAATGTTATCGATTTTCAGAAGACATGTCATTATTACCTCTTTTTATATTTTTCTTATTTTTTAATTTTTTTTTGGTTTTAAAATTATTATATTTTTGTATTTTGTTTTTATAAAAATTTTGAAAAAATGAAAAAATCTTTTTGGGTTTTTATGGTTATTTAGTTAATGTATATGATACAGGATATGTGAATAGTAAAATTACTATTTATCATCTTCATCTCATTGTGTTTGAGTCTCGACATTAAACTTTCGCATTCCAGCTTGTTGATTAGAAAATTAAATCTATTTCGGCCAAGAGCTTTAGTGAAGATGGTCTGCCAGTTGATACTCCGTATTGACTAAGTAAGTGTCGATCACCCCCCAATTTCTCAACATGTCCTTGATAAAGTGATATCTGATTTCTATATGCTTGGATCTGGAATGTTGACTACTTGTTGAATGATATTAAGGAATAGGCTTTTGTTATCACAGTACATTGGAATTTTATTGAATCTAAATCCATAGTCGGTATGTTGTGATCTCATCTAAAGGATTTGAGCACAACAGCCGGATAAAGCAATATATTCAGCTTTCGTACTGGATATCGCAACACTTTTCTGCCTTTTAGACGACTTGCTAACAAGTCTACCACCCAAAAGTTGCTAATACCGAAGTGCTACGCGTGTATCTTGAACAAACCGCATGATTACGCATCTGCGAAAATGCTGTTAGAGCAATCGAATAATTCCTTCGGATACCATAGACCGATGTACGGTCCTTTTAGATACCGAAATATCCTTTTTACTGTATTTAAGTGCTTTTCAGTAGGCCAAGCCTGATACCGGACACACATGCATATAGCAAATTGTAGGTCAGGTCTACTAGCTGTAAGATAAAGGAGGGTGCCGATCATACCACGATAGTGTGACCGATCTATGGCTTTCCCTTATGTATCCTCATCCAGTTTGGATTTCTCCACCATTGGAGTATCCACTGGGTTACAAGAGTCAAAACCGTATTTCTTTAAAGATTCAAGGGTATATTTTGACTGGTTAATAAAGAGGCCTCTGGGACTTTGAGAAATCTATAATCCTAAGAAAAATGAGATTTTGCCCCATCTTGACATCTTAACTTTTGAAAACACATTGCATTTTAGAAAATAGATCACAAAGTTCGGTGTAGATGCAGCAAGATAATATCATGTCGCATAAATTTGTACCGAGGTAATTCCTTGCAGTCTCTAGTGGATAACAATGTAGGATTCCACTGAGTCCTTTGGAGAAGCCTGAGATATCATGGAACGAAGACAAACATATCATACACGGAGCGTCGATGCTTTTTTTAACTATAACAGAGCTTTCTTTAGCTTATACACCGTGATTGGGGTTATCTTTACCACGAAACCATCCGGCTGGTAACATAAACATCTTCTCCAGATTACCATTCAAAAACGCGAGTCTTCACACCATTTGGTTTACGGAACATGTTCATATGAGCAGCAAACGCGAGAAAAATCCTTATAGCTTAACTCGCAACCAGAGGCGAAGGGACTCTTCAAAATTGATTCCCTCCTCTGACGTAACAGGGCTACTAATCAAGCTTTATTCTTCATAAATTCCGCCCAGTCGTCTAGTTTCACTTTGTAGATCACTTCAAAGTAATCACCTTTAACTTTGTTGGTCGGGGTATGAGCTCCCATCTTTAAGTCGTGCAAACACATTAAGTTATTCTTGCATTGCTTCAATCACAACAGCTTGAGTCAAGCATCTTTTACGTCTTGGTTCAACAGCTGTGAGGGAAAGCATATTAGTACAGAAAAGGCTTGCTTCTGGTAATTGCAGCCGAGTAGAAACTGGTCTAGCAAGTTCACCGATTATGTTTTCAAGTGGATGATCCTTAGTCCATTTGCTATTGTGTTCAAAAATTTGGTGATCAGGGTGCACAATTGTATGAATAGAATCCGATGATGAAGATTGATCAGAAGGGATGCTCTCTCGGAATTAGAACACCAATGTACATACGCTCTCGCGCTCACCATATGTGCAACTTCAATATCATGATTATCTTCTTCAACATCGTTCGGAATGACGAGAGGTTCGGTTTCGGGTGTTGTTTGAGAAACCAAATTACTTGGAGATGGTGCATCTTGGTCAACTGTAGTTGATGAAGGTGAACCAGTTGAGTCAGCAAGAACTGGAGCAATTACTTCATTACTTGGAGCAACGACTTCAGGAGCTGGATGATCAACACTAGGTGAAGGATTGAGAAATTCATCGAACAACGGTTGAAACAGCATATCCCAGTCAGTTCGCGAAGGTGGTACAAACGGTGTTAAAGGATGAGGGTTTGGCACGAGTCCTGAACTGATTGTTGCAGGAGTCATTTCATGAAGTGCGGGTCTTGAACTGCTGTGTTCAGAAGCCATTGCAGTCAGCTCATCAAAGTCAACATGAATGGTTTCAACTATTCGTCTGGTACGTCTGTTGTAAATCCGGAATGCTTTCTTCATGGGTGCATAACCAATGAAAATACCTATATCGGCCTTCGGTTGTAACTTGCCCAAGTTCTCGCTATCATTCGTTGGGTAGCAGAGTGCACCAAACACATGAAGATACGATAGGTCGGGAGGTTTGTTGTGCAGAAGCTCGTATGGTGTTTTACCATGTCGACGGCGTATCATGGAACGATTTTGGGTATAACAGGCTGTAGCAACCGCTTCGGCCCATAGAAATAAAGGAGCTTTTGCATAAATTAACATAGTGCGGGCTGCTTCAATTAGCGTACGATTTCGTCTTTCAACAACACCATTTTGCTGTGGTGAGTGGGCAACATATGTTTCATGAGAGATGCCAACCTTCTCATAATATTCACGCAATGTCTGATTAACAAACTCAGTTTCATTATCTATTTTGATGCGTCAGACGGTTTCCTTAAGTCGTACTTGGATCATCTTCAAAAAATTGATAATAAAAGCTGGAGCTTCATCTTTTGATCGCAAGCATTTTACCCATGTAAATCGAGAGTAATCGTCGACAATAACAAGGATGTACTTTTTTCCATTGACACTCATGACATGCATTAGTCCACACAGATCCATGTGCAACAGATAGAGTTTTTCTTGATTGGTGTCTAAGATTTAGGTTTGGTGGGGTTTTTCGTGCTCTTGCCTAATGCACATGCAGAACACAAAGGTCCTTTTCAAACTTGAGCTTTGGGAGACCTCAAACAAGACCATGTCTGGCAAGATGATTAATAGCTTTGAAGTTTAAATGAGAGAGACAACGATCCCATAACTAGGACTTGGTTTTAGAGGCCTTTAACAAGAGACAAATAAGAGAGGACGTCATTATATCCCCAAGAGAGAGTGTATAAAGATTGTCCCCCGGATTTAGTTAATAAATAACACCTTCTAGATTGCGAATGTAGATGGTGTGTTGACGAAACAAAACATTGAGGTTGGAATCACAAAATTGTCCAACAGAGAATAGTATATGCCAAGTCTTCACGTAATAAAACCCTTGTAATTGGTAATATTTCCCAATAGTTAGTCTACCTTAAACCATAATCTTTGCTACATGATCATTATCGAATTTGACTGTACCCAAGAACTTATTGGCGAAATTGGTGAGCTAAGAGTGATCTCCGGTCATATGCTTGGATGCAGCCGTGATTGGAGTCCAAAATACCAGAGGGACCAATTTTGGGAGACCTGCATTTCCATCAAGAGAGAAAAGATGGAAATCATTGGAATCTATGGATCAAAGGGAATTGACTGGGTATCGTATTGTTAGCAGTTACTGATTTAATTAACCTGCTCCGCTCATTGTTAAAGGAAACACTAGTTTTTAGACTTCTAGGTTTCCTTGATAAAACCTAATGTGATGACAGGTTTAGGTGTTTTATTATCTAGAGCAGATGATTTCCTAAGGGGCACTTCAGTAGTTGTGGTAATCCTAGTTAAAGGGCACGCATTTCCTACTATAGTGAAGGTCCGACCAGTAGGTCTCCAGATATATCCAATATTGGTAAACACCTTTCTTGTTGGTTTCCAAACTTTTCTCTTTGAATTTTTCTTAACAGATCTAGATTTAGCACGAGCATTCACATTGTTGATAAAATCAAGAACACACAAATCATGATTATCAGAAAGCATGCAACCATTACACTTAACACATTTAAGTTCATAATTCGCATTAAGCTTGGAATGCTGCACATGAGCAGTTCCTTTAGGTGCAACAACACAGTCTTTATTTTTCAAACTAAATTTAACTTTCCTAGGGTGGGCTTCTACTTTATTCTTCAGAGTACTACTTGGTGTTTGCTGAATCTTATCTTTCTTTGTATTGCCTGAAGGCTGTGATCCGCTAGCACTAGTAGACTGTTTTACTCCTGTAGAAGACAACATAGGTTTGTTAGAAGCTAGGTTTGAGGTATGGGCTTTTTTGTTTTTCTTGAGGATGTGATGGGCTCAGTGAATCTAACTCTTTTGACTTTGTTCATTGGGGTCACAAACACTAATTGTTCTCCAGAACTGTTAATACTAGGACAGGTTTTACTGATTTTAGAAAGCATCTCCTGAATTAGTTTAGTATACTTATAGGCAGATTCTAAGAGTGGACCTAAGGGATAATTAGCTTTAATATGATTGACTAGATCCCTAAGAACTGCGGCTTTTTCCTGAGAATGCTTAATATAGGCAGAGTGAGCTGTCCTTTTATTCAACAATTTGGGGGTTATTGGTTCCAACATTAACGGATTGCAATCTGGATCACTAGGGTGGTTTGAAACATTATTATCAACTAGGGCTTTTCCTTTAAAGTTTCTTATTTCATCTTGAAGTGCTTTTATTGCAACGCCTTTTCTGAAGAACTAAGCATTTAAATCAGAAATTTTCGCAGATTTAATGACTTGATTAATTAAAATCATCACATTGTTCTTTTGAATCGAATACGTGATGGTTTATCGAGTCATAAGAAGTTTGCGTATAGGTCTGTTTCAAATGCTCATTCTCAGCAATAAGCTTTGTCACCCTATGATCCAATTCAATATTTATGGTTTCAATCTCTTCTAAGTCCTGTTTGATCTTATCCTTATCCATTTTTCCACTTAGAGATTTAATTCTCTCTTTCAACTTCTTAATTACCGTGTCTTTCTCTTAGGACTAAGGCTTTCAATTCATTTATTTAAACAATTGATCAAAAACTTGTGAAACACTTTTGATTTGAAACAGAATTTTCCCTTTGAAAAATTTCCTGTTTAAGTTGAGTGTTAACTTCTAAAGAGATGCAATGTTTGTCTAGAATGGTAAAACTTTTGAACAGTTTATCATAAGTTTCCCTTTTGACAAAATCGTTTTGAAGCTCAGTCTCATGTTTGAGACACTTTTGACCATTCATGCACATTCACAGATCATTCTCCACAGATGGATTTAAAAAGTAAGTTACAATATCTTTGCTCATCCTTGTTCCAAGAGTCGTGCATTTTCGTTCAAACTTGATTCATCTTAACTTCAAATGTTTTTGACTCAATACGGAGGTTGTTTACTGCCTGTTCCATTTGATAGAAGACATTTTGGATTTTTATGGAACTTCAGAGAAAGTTATCAACCAATGTTGGTTGAATGTACTAAATAAGTCCTTCAGAGCTTTTACAAATGGAATTATTTCATCCCTAAAACAAGCTTTTGTATGTTCGAAACCCACCAAACCCTCAGTTAGATTAGCTTTAGGTGTGGTCTTTCTTTGACTACACATACAAAGTTAGCAAGATGATGTTTAAGTTTCTTCAAACTCGTGTTAACTATGCTGACTTTAGGAAGTTCTTTTGGAACCTCAACATTGGTGGGTCTAATAGAAAGTGTGGGTTCTGAAGAATTCACAGAATTCTGAGACCAAAAGGCTTGTTCAGCAGATAAATCAGTTTGTGGAACAAATCGTGTTGGAAAATCTTTATAAAGTTGGTTAAGAGCAACATAATCTATTGGTGTGGTATCAACTTGCTTTTCCTTTTCTAACATCATATTATCCTTATGTTTTAAAAGCATTTTGGAACGACTCTCTTCAGCAAGTGCTAAGGTCTCTTTTGAGTTAGGAATCTCAATAGGATTCGTTTGAACAATAATATCACCAACATATAGCTTTGGTTTCGACTGTTGAGCTTTTTGCAGATAGAAGGGATTTTGAAAACCTAGAGCTTGTTTAGTGGTATTATCATAGAAAAACTGAGGTTTCGTCAACATGTGAACAGTTTGTGCAGATTGATCTCTTTTAAAAACAATATTATCTAGTTGTTTGATCTGCTTTTCTAGAGTTATTTCTCTATCAATGTTCCTAGATTCTTCTTTCTTAAAATCATTTTTTAGAAGAGTAACCGTTTGTAATAAAGATTCCTTTTCTTTTAAATGTTCTGAAAGAGTTTGTTTAAGAAGATCAATCTCTACAGACTGTGCACATGTGTCTGAAACGTTATCCTTACTCCTTAAGTCAACATTTTGTCCTTCTTTCAAAACTTTAACTTGTTCCTTATATCTTTCAAGCTCAGCAGTTAAGGTATCATTGACACTCTTATTTTCCAGATTAGTCTTGGTACAATTAGCTACTTGGGTTTTAAGCTGTTCAATCACAGATAATATCAAATCATCTTGTTGTACAGAGGAGTTAGACTTCTGAACAGTTGCTTGTTGTGATTCAATCACATACTGAGAATAAGGAATGATATTGCTATCACTGGTTATTTTAGTCTCTGAATGATTCACAACATTTGACTGTTGAGAAGACGGCATCATCTGCACAGCTTGATTTACCACATCATTATTCATATTATCATGATTGTGTACCTCAGCAAGAGCATCTGAACCATAATGAGATAAATTCTCCATGAGAGCAACTTTGGCAGGTGTTGTGTTCGTACAAATTAGAGTCATATGCATCCAAATCATCAGCTTGATAACCAGCATTGTGAGTAATGACAGTCTGTGTGCTTTGACCTTCAGGAATATCTGGATCTGCCAAAAAAGCTAGTTCCTCCTCATTTAGAATTTGACCATGTGCTTGAGCTTGTACCAGCAACACTTTCTCCTTAAACCACGAATCATCCCTTTTTCTCTTTGGTTTGGTGCATTGTCTGGACATGTGACCTTCCCCTTTGCAGTTGTAGCAAATAACCATCCTTTGTTTTCCAGAATTACTTCCACTTGCTCCTGAAGTGTAAGTCCTTGAAGTACCCGCAGCAAAAGAAGTTTGTCTCCCCTGAATTGGTTGTAGTATCACTCTTCCATTATTGATGGTAGCTTGTTGCCTAGGGTTAGATAAGTTTCTCAGCTGATTATTGGTAGTGAGATAATGGGAGGTGACAACTCAGTCAAAAACGCATCATGTGATTGATGTGCACCATGGGATCATCACCTTTCTGGAACACTGGAACATTAGACCGGAGTCTTGTTGGGAAAATTCAGATTGTTGGTTAATTTGGGGAGGATATTCTAATTGAGGGATGGATGATGATGAGGGGGAAAATAAATGTTGTAGTGATGAATTGATGATTGAAAATATTGGATGGGGTAAGTTACTAAAAGATGGTGTTGATGATTGATGATGTTGAGTATTGTTGAGAACATGTAAGTTGAAACCATACCGTTGGAGATGATTTGTTGAAGCTGGGGTTTAAGTTGAGTGTTTTGGTAAGTGTGTTGCATGAGTTTGATTAGGTGATTGTGTTATTTGGTTTGGATGAACTAAAGCAAGAAAGGATCGGAGTTACGTTCACGCATCAAACGACTTCATTTGCATGTAGTTATGTTGTTCCAAGTGAGCATGAAGCTGATCAACATTGGTAGTATGCAAGTCTTTGACCAACTTAACATCAGTAACAAATTTGCTCCATTCATCAGGAAGAGTGTTCAGAAACTTGGTATTAACTTGAAATTGCTCCAGTGGCATCTTGTAGATGTTCATATCATTGAGTAGCAATGTGAATCTCAAGTAGTACTCGTGTAACGACTCTCCTTTCTTGTAAGTGAACGTATCAAATTCATCGTACAACTTATACTCTCGTTCTTGCTTTGTTAATGACGTTCCTTGCATGAGCAGTTTAATCTTCTCCCAAAGATCCTTGGCTACACGATGTTGATCTCAAGAGCATAAATTTTAGTTGGAAGGCCTTGGAGAATGATATTAATTGCTTTATTGTTCTTTTCAATCAGCTTGAATGGCTTCTGCAGGGGTGAGCTCAGTATATTCCTTAAGTCTTGTTACACATCCATCGTGCTGATGGCCAGACGAGGGTCCTTTCTCAACGGAAGGCAGGAGCATTATTCCATGTGGTTCCTATTTCATCATTATAAAGTTCCATTATGCTTTTCCATGAATCATACAAATGTTTTTCAAGCATCGGTGGTTTTATTGGTCTACAACCCCGAGAGAAGTGATTTATCAGCAAGAGTCGTCATTGATAAAGTTGTATCAAAAGATTACTAATTGATCGATCGGTGGTAGAAAGAAATTGTGTTTGAATGTGTGGTTGTTGAGTCTTGAAATAATTCTTGAAACTACATGGGATTTTACAATTCTTGACAAAACCGGGTAAACAAGTTAATGTTTCACGGGATTTTACAAGTCAAAGAAATAACCATATAATTTAGAAATTTGAGTTGATAGGTTTTGACTAGTTTGGTTTTCAATGGTTTGGTTATCTAGTTCGGTTATCAAACAAAAACTAGTTCGGTTCCACTGGTTCGGTTATCTAGTTCGATTGTCAAACAAAAAACCTAGTTCGGTTCCACTGGTTCGTGACTCAAACGGTTTTTCTTCTACCAGAGTAAACAACACTGCTAAGACTAGAAGACCACATCCTAGGAGCAATTCTAATACTGATAGGGTTCCATCTAAGTCTAAGAGTAGTTGCCTCTCGAATAACGTTGAGAAAATAGAAGAAAACCATAGGAATTCCCAAATTTCTAAGAATCCGAAGCACGTGTCATCTGAATGTAATAACATTACGCTTACCATTCGAAATGCTAAATCTGAAATTGTTTGTGTCATGTGTAAGCACTGTTTAGTTACTGCCAATCATGATATTTGTGTGCTTAATTATGTGAATGACTTGAATTCTCGTGCTGATAACTACAGTGTTAATGTCTTAAAATGTGAAAATCAAAAGAAATATAAGGCAAATTCCATGAAATCGAAGAAGTTAGGGTCCAAAGGAAGTCTTGCTTCATCTAGGCTTAGCAAACCTAGAACTTGTCTTAGGTGGATTCCAACTGGAAGAATTTTTGCCATGTGTGGAAAATTAACTACATCCAGTAACACCGATAATAAGTCTGAAAAATCTGTATGTGACAATGCAAGTACTTCTAATCCCTCGGAACCTTCAAGCAAAGGGTTTCTGATTTTTACTTCTCTTCTTGGCAGGCTAACAAGACTAAGGAAACAATATACTTCTATCTATCTGATTGTTGTTCTCTAATCTCCAGGTCAATGGCTTGTAATCAAATGTCAGATTGCAACCCGATCTTCAAATAAAAGGAAAATGTACGTGTCAATGCATTTATCCTTATCAACGAAAAGAGAAATCTTTTCGGTCTTGAGCTAGTAACAAAACAATCAAAGTTTGTTACCTCAAGTATATGGTTTATGTACACTTCAGTGCATAACCCGAGCTTCAAATAAAAGGGAAGTGTATGCTTTAGTGCGCTTTACCTTTAAAAGAAGAGAAATCTTCTCGTTTTCAAAACAGTTGAACACAATTTTTCAAGAATTTTTCAAAAGGATTTTCAAAATCTTTCAAAATTCTGTGTTCAACACTCCCTCCTCATATCACTTTCAAAATTCGCATCATTCTTTATAAGTGGATCATTTTTTGAGGGGATCTTTTTTTGAAAACTACGTTTTAATGCTTTTAGACACATCCTCTCATATCTTTCTTTGTGTGTCTAAAACATTTCAAAACAGTATATATTTATCAGAAAAGCAAAATATAAAATTATAAAACCTATAAAAGCAAAATACAAAATCAGAAAATTTCAAAAATACAAAAATAATCTTCTCTGACATGTCTCTGGACAATCGATAACATTTACGCACCTAGAAATGTTGATTAATATTGACACGTGTGTGTAAATGAAGTTCGAGCGAGAGTTTCAAATGCTTTCAAAACATGTCCTTTCAAACCTTTTACTCTACGACTTCTAAGTAAATGTCAGCTTAGGACTCGGTCCCTAAAGAAAAGAAAATGTTCATTTATGAACATTTATCCTAAACAACGGGAAGTTCATATCTTCTCGGTCTTGAGCAAAGTCATATAAACATTCAAAGTTTTGAATGCTCAAGAGAAGTACGAAGGAAAATGATAGTAAATAAGATAAATCTCACATATTTTCCTGTTGAGCATAATTTTTCAAGATATTTTCAAAAAGAAAATTTCTCAAATTCTTTCAAAATTGTGTGCTCAAAAAACTCCCACTCTAAAGTTTCACTCTAATCTTTTATTGAGGGGGAGTATAATAATTAGTTCATTCTGCATGCCCTCTGGTTCTCCTCTGAATTAGTTAGACTCATGTGAATTCCGGACATTAACATGTTTTTAATTCACTAATTGTGAAAAATTGTTAGCACATATGCAATTTTTGAGGGGGAGAATATTGATTAAAATGTGATCAATACGGATTAATAACGGATACGATCTTCAATCTATAAGTGCGTTCCCAAACCTTGCATGTGCAAAAGTCTTTTATAATATGGTGCATATGTGTAGGGGGAGCTTTTTGGTAACTCTAGAAACACTCAATGTGTCTTAAATGATTTTTCAGACACGTTGATTGATTTTTTATCAAATGGTTTATGGATCTTCATGGCAATACCCCAAAGACCGACCAACTGTTGTTTCTCAAGGAGTTATAAGGCGGTTAAGGGTAGGTATATTCGTTCCATGATCCAACCATAACCGGAGGGATCTACCCAGGAACACTCCATTAGATAGAGTAGAAGTCCTAGGTATGATTGAAAAAAGGAGTAAAGTGAGAATAAGGGAATAGTGCTGACTGAGATGGAGCTAGTGCTGGAACAAACCCAACAAGGTACTAGTCATGAAGTCTCGGTAAGCACTGAAGGGGTTGAAGAATGAAAAAGAATTATAAGGATAAAGGGTGAAAAGAATGAAGCCCTCCATACAACCCTAGGCAAAAACGGGTCAATACATAATCTTCGGTAGTAATCGCAAAGATGATTATGATAATGAAGACTGTCATCATGGACCCAGTGATAAGTTATTATGATAATACCTCAGTTGAGAATATTATATTTTGGTATTTTACCAATTTGTGAATTTTATTTCTTTTTTTATTGATAATGTTTTTATATTTTTGGTTTTTCTTTGGTTTTTTGGTAATTATACTAATAAAAGAAAATGAAAAATATTTTTGTACTTTTTATGTTTTTTTTTTTTTTTTTTAAAAGAAAATATTCACAGATTCAAACAAAAGTTGTCAAACGTAACGATAGTCGGCTTCACAGCCTCCCCGGCAGCGGCGCCAAAAATTGATTCGCGCCTTTTTTTATGTGTAAATAAACATATATAAATATAAATACACAACAAGGATCAGAATCCGCGAGATCAAGAAAACCGGAAGCAGTATAGAGTGTTCCCGGGTCGTTATGTCCCAACGAGGCTAGAGATGGAAAATCGCCAGACGATTGATGATTTGTGTTTGAATGTCACAGGGAATGATTTGGCACTAAAACTGATAATAATAAGCAAAAGCACATAAAAATAGCAAAGAGAATAAGCTGGAACAAGAATAAAAACTAGGAATGACAAAAACACTTTAAAACTTTAGACTAAGGCATAAACAAGCTCAAATAAACTTAAGAAAAATCAAATTAGCTAACCTAACTCTAAATAAGCAAATACAAAAAGCAATTAAGCTAAATTAAACAAGATAAACACAACAGTACTAACAACAGTACTAACAGTTTTAACTACCAGTACTAACTTGGAGTTAGTACTGCTAGGCTAAAGTTAGTACTGTTAGCTTAAGGTTAGTACTGCTAGGCTAACAAGACTCAAAGAAATAATAAATAAGCAAACAAGCTAAAACAGAAGTTCACTTAACCTTAATAAGCACTTAGTAATTGGAATAAGCAACTAAAATAAACTAAAATGATAAATAAGCTAGAAAACTAAAACTGATAAACTCTTAAAATTATTTTGAAAAGGGCAAATAAGTTCTACTGAAGACAGTAAACTAAAATAGGCTTAATCTACTTTAAAAAGCTAAAGAAATCTTAAATAAGTTGAAATAATAAGCTGATAAGCTAAAATGGCCCACCAGTACTAACAGTTTTAACTGACAGTACTAACTTGGAGTTAGTACTGGTAGCTGAGTTAGTACTGCTACCTTTGAAATCCAAGAAAATGAACTAGCAGTACTAACTTGGAGTTAGTACTGGTAGCTTTAAGTTAATACTGCTCCAAAAGTGAACTAGCAGTATTAACTTATAACTAACAGTTTTAACAAGTGAACTATCAGTACTAAGTAAGAAAGTAATACAAACACTTTTCAACTAGCAAATAAGCAAAATAAGCACTTAAAACAGTTCTGCAGAAAATAAGAACAATAAGAAAAAGAAAAACTTACAACACCCTTGCTCAAAACAGGGTCAAACAGAGAATCTACAAGCTCTAGCTTGTATAAAACAAGCTAGTGAGAGTCCATAAGCCCATCCAGAATTGGCTTATCATCCATAACATAAGCTGTGGTATATTTGAGAGTGATATTTGTGATTTTCTCTTAACTACTTAACTCTACAAGCTCTAGCTTGTGTAAAACAAGCTAGTGAGAGTCCATAAGCCCATCCAGAACTGGCTTATCATCCATAAAGTAAGCTGAGGTATATTTGAGAGTGATTTTTGTGATTAACTACTTACTTTTTAAATTTACTTAATTAAGGCAGCTTATAAACAAGCTGTATTGATAGCTTTTTGAACACAAAAACAACACAATTTAGAAACTTAACACTTGGAATTGTAATTTGACTTAAACAAACTCAAATTGCATTAAAACTTGAAAGTGTTACAAAGCTGAAAGTAAAAGCTGTAAATGACTTTGAAATTTAAGCTAAGATTAAAAAATAACTAGTTACTATGAAAAACTAAAAAACTCGATGCCTCAAAGGCTTACAAAAAGCTCTATTTATATCCCGAAGTCTTGTTCTCTTCGACCTCTCTCTTCTGTGCTTCTTTTTAGAGACAAAAACCAAGTATGCTTGTTGTGTGAGGGGGTTCTAAAGCAAATCCCAGCCTTTTATTTCATTTGTGCTTCTTTGGAGTCAATTAGCCAGCCATTGAAGATACTTGGGAATGGTGAGGGATTGCCAACATGGCATTTTTAAGCGGGGGGTGATAGAGGAGTGGTTGAAATGATTTATCTAGGGTGTTGAGTGGTTTTGCAGGGTAGAAGGTATGGGAAGACATCCCTAGCTGTACCTGGGTTTTTGTTGGGCGGGAAAAATGAAGTTTGGGTAGGTTGGCAGTTTTGGCCCCTCCTCTCAACCTTTGCCCGGTTTGCAGTTTTGAACCTTGTCTTTTTTCTTTTGTAATACAACTTGAGGTTTGGCAGTTTTAGTCCCTCAAGTTGTATTTTCTTCATGTGGTTGACTTTAGACTTTGACTTGACTTGGTCTTTTCCATTCCGTGCTCGGTTTTGCTTTTGGCTTTCTTTTTATCCTTTTCTTGAATATCCGTTCCTGCACAATACAAATGCAAACATACAAATACAATGTATTTTTGGTACGTTTTTAGTCTTTTAAGTCCGTTTTTAATGGAAAGTGGTATGTGTAATTAAGCACATACCAAAATCCCCCATACTAAGGTATTGCCGTGTCCTCACGCAATGTTATGAAGTAAACACTCAAGAAAACTAAGAATCTCGAACCCCCTCGACTAATTACCTTGAAAAGTAGCAAAGTGTTCGTCAAGGGAAACTAAAGAATCAATAGCTTCGACGAGTCCCGTTTTCACCATTTTTGATATGTACACTAACTATCCCTAATATTTTTGGATTTTTCTTTTTCTTTTTCTTTTCTTAACTACCTGTTTGACTTCCTTTATTTTAATCAAACATTTGGGTCATAGGAATGAGAAGTGTCATGAATAATCTACGGATGTCCGAATGGATAAATTCATCGTCCCCGATTTTTCACTAGATACAAACCAAGCAATTATCATTTGTCAATATAAGTCTAAATGTTAAGCACTCATACTTATGACTTGTGAACTTTTAACTCCCAACATGGATATATGATTTAAATGTGTGTACTCATTTCAACTCAACCATAGATCAACTTATTTTCATAGTCGTAATTCAAGATGAATCACGACTCAAAGCAACAACTTATTAGGACCTTGTAACTTGATTTTAAAGAACGAAAATTTTACTGTAGAACTTTTTGCAATCATCTTATCATCTATAATCATAAGTTTTAAAGCTAGAATGCGTTTGGTTGCTTAGTTTGAACACCTACCTAGGCCTCGCTCCCTAGTAGGATATCACAACCAACGACCGGTGTTCTTAGTTTGAAAACCCACCCCGTTGCTAGCGTAGTGGGAAATCACATCAACACATTCTTCCTAATATGGCTAAGGATAGGTGTCTTAGTTTGAACCCTCACCTAGACCTCGCTTCCTGGTGAGATATCACAACACACCAAATCCCTAGAAGTAAAGGACGGCTAGTTTGAACACCTCCTCGGTGGTAGCGGGTGGGATATCACGACACATCTTTTATTGCTCTCATATACTCAAATGTATGCTTTCATTGGCATAATCTCACTATTCAGGCATTTTTGTTTTCATATTTCATTCCATGCTTTTTGGCATTTTAACTTTAAAAAGTATTAGAACAGAAAAACTCGCTTTAAAGAATCAAGTTACAAAAATTTTGAAGCTTTTACTAAAATCATCGTTTGACTTAGTTGTATTGAAATGAGCACGTATGATGTAGGTAGATTAGAAGCTCAATGGGAGAAAAACGCACTCAAGTGACTCATTTAAGTTGTAGAGAATCTTGGCTCAGCACATTAACTTATATTTATCTCAATCACTTAGTGCTCTCACCTTATTAAAATTCGAAGCAATTGAATTCGTGAAAGCTTAGCCTACATTTGACGGAATACTAGCTAGGGCCAATCGCTCCGATCGTAGTCAAAAAATTATTCTCATTCTACCCATTAGGAATAGTCGTTAACTTAACATAATCTATTATTGTTTTTTTGAAATTTTTTAAATTTTTTAATTTTTGGTTATTTTTGCAAAATTTTGGCTGTAAATAACCAGGATACATGTAAACAACGGCCGGTGGGCAAAAATTAAATCGAGATCCCCCCATACTAGATTAAACATCGTCCTCGATGTTTAATAGATGCACCTACGTAAAATCTATGGCCGGTTGTATTATGTTTGTGCCGAAAAGATAAACGTTTGTCGATTAGATTAGGATACTGATTCCCAAAATGAAGCTGAGGATGTGTCTAAACATATGTAGTGCTCGTGAAACTCTGTGGATGAAAGACAAAACTGTGAGCATGAGAAGTTTTCACAATTCGGGTGGTAATCCTGGACAATTAAACTATCACAAAACTCGAAATACTGTGAATGGAAGAGGCAAACCTCCTCTCGGTCACCACAATTAGAAAAATAAAGAAAGAAAGAAGTAGAAAGATAGCATTGGGTGCCTCCCTCGAAGTGCTTGTTTAAGGTTCGCTATGCTCTGACCCTGTCACTTGATTTTATTGGTCCTTGGGGTAAGTTGGAGTTAGGGATAACCATTTTTTTGGTGAGTATGTCTCCAGATGTTGTGCTTATACGATTGTCCATTTACTTGAAGTTTGGCCGGACTTTTGGGATAACATCGACGGTGCCGTAAGGGAAAACATGTGTGTTAGTGAAAGGTCCTAACTAGTTGTTTTTAGCTTTCTGAGATAATCTTTAATCTAGTGTTAAAGTGGAGGACTCGATCACCGACGTTGAAACGCCGGTTTCTGATCTTGAGTCGTGAATCCTCTTTGTCTTTCTTTATCGATCAAAAAGTTCTCTTTTTTTTTATAAGCTTCATCACGGAGCTCATTAAGTTCATTCAGCTGAACTTTCCTATGGTCACCAGCGGTTTTCAGGTCAAAGTTTGTATGTTTTAAGGCCCAGTAGGCCTTGTGTTCTAACTCAATTGGCAGATGGCAGGCTTTTCCGTAATAACAAAGCTTATATGGAGTACACCAATTGGTGTTTGTAAGCGGTGCGAAAAAGGCCCATTAAAGCTATCATCGAGCTTATCTGACCAAGAGGTACGGTTCTCTCCTATTGATCTTTCAAGAATTCTCTTTCATGCCCTGATTGAAAACCTCGACTTTCACTTGTTTTGTGGATGGTATTGCAGTGGGAAGTCGATGGCTAACTCCCTTATTTATGCATCACTTGGCAAATTGATCATTTACAACAAATGAGTGCCACGGTCACTGATAATGCTCGGGGATGTCCGAATTTCGGGCAATTGAGCTCTTCAAAAATCTTACTACAACCCTATCATTATTGGTGGGGAGCGCTTTTGCTTCAACCCATTTTGAAAGGTAATTAACTGCTACTAGGATGTATTTGTTGCCTTTGGATGATGGGAATGGCCACATAAAGTCAATGCCCCAGTCGTCAAGATTTCACAAACTTGGATGTTGTGGTGGAATTTGTGCATCTCATATTCCGTTGTGTTATTTTTCATTGACGCTGGCTTGTGAGTTGCAGTTTTTTAAACCAATCATGGGCATATCTTGTTTTGTAGATTGTGGGCCAAAAGAATCCGGAATCGAAGACTTTTCTTGCTGTGTAGTTAGCACCGTGATGTCCACCGGTGGGACCATCGTGGCAAGCCATGAGGATGTCATGGGCTTCTTTGCCAAAAACACAACGTCGAATAACTTGATCCGCACAGATTTTAAACAGAAAGGGATCTTCCCAGAAATAATGCTTCACGTCTTTGAAGAATTTTCTTTTCTGCTGGGTTGACATCCCTTTGATCACGAAATTTCCCGCATGGTAGTTTGCGATGTCAGCAAACCATGGGGTACTAGTATCAAGAACAGCAATCGAACTAAGAGTTTCAAGAGGAAACTTTTCATTTATCTCCTTTGGATCGAGCTCATTCTCGTGAGGATTCTCTAATCGTGATAGATGATCAGCCGCTAGGTTCTCAGCTCTCCCTTTATTCACTACTTCAAAGTCGAACTCTTGATAGGAGCAAGACCCATCGGAGCAATCTTGCTATAAGAATCTTTACTTTGCAAAGAGATACTTGACGGGCCGGAATGTTATAGTTATACACAGTGCATTTGTTCATGACAAGGTAAGATCGGAATTTTTCGAATGCGTACACCACGGCTAACATTTCTTTCTCCGTCGTGGTGTAACGTGATTCCGCCTCATTCATTGTCTTACTTGCATAATGTATAGGCCTGAAATGTTTCTCATGACGTTGCCCCAGCTATGCACCAAAAAGGCGAAATCGTTGCATCGCACATAAGTTCAATGGTTATTCCAGTTGGAGCAATAAGGATTGGAGCCTCGGTTAGATTTCTTTTTTGGGAGTGTTAAATGCCATCAATCACTCTTTGGAGAAATAAAACGGAGTCTCTTTTTCAAGCAAATGGGTCATGGGACGGGCTATTTTTGAGAAATTATGGATGAATCTTCTATAAAACCCGGCATGCCCAAGAAAACTACGGACACCTTTTACAGTAGTCGGGTGAGGGAGCTTGGCGATAACGTCAATCTTAGCTCGATCAACCTCAATTCCCGACTTTGAGATTTTATGGTCCAAAGAACAAAAATTGCTTCCTAACCATGAAATGGCTTTTTCTCCACAGTTTAGAAGCTTAATTGGTGTTTCTTTTCAACACCGCTTAAGCCATTTTTTCCAAATGGGTTAGGCATGTAGGAGAACAGAATACTTCCAAAAAACGGAAAAGTCATCCATAAAACACTTCCATCGTTTTTTCGTTCATTGGCATGGATGATTGCATCATACATCCTCTGGATGTGCCTGGTGCATTGCAGAGGCCATAAGGGCTTGCTGGCGGGTAGGCCAACAGGTTTCCGTATGGGCAAAGTAATATGTTGTCTTTTCTGATCATTTGGGTCGATGGGTATTTGAAAATAACCCGAGAAACCATCGAGAAAACAATAGTATTCGTTTCCCGCAAGCCTCTCGAGCATTTGGTCCATGAATGGTAGTGGAAAATGGTCCTTTTGGGTGGCTTCATTCAACTTTCGGTAGTCAATGCATACCCGCCATCCCGTAACTAGTCGAGTTGGGATCAACTCATTTTGCTCATTCTCAACTACGGTAAAACCACCTTTCTTTGGTACACAGTGTATCGGGCTTACCCAGGGACTATCCGAGAATAGGGTAAAATTAATCACAGCGTCAAGAAGTTTTTCTACTTCTTTTTTTATGACATGTGGATATTTGGTGATTACCCGTCTCTGATTGTTGGACGCTGGTGTGTAATGTCCTCTTTCCTATTAGATTTTTTGAGTACAAATATTCTGGGTTAATACATTGATATCGGAGAGTTTCTATGCGATGGCTCGCTTGTGGGACTAGCATCATCCTTTATGGAGTGCGGCTTTCTCCCCGACACTTAAATCTTTAGCAATGATGACTGGTAGCTTGTTGTCACCCTCCAAATATGCATATTCGAGGTGGGGAGGTAAGTCCTTGAGTTCGACCTCGGGAGGTTCATCAATTGAGGTTTTCATTGGTTTTTGCTTCACAATTTTAAGTTCTTTTCTACCTCAGGAAATTTGCTATGGTTGGAGAGTGGTGATAAGGGCTCACTATTCATAGTGATAGCTTAGAAGATGAATGTCCTTCTCGGATCCCATTCGGCATCATCAATTCCTAACTTTTATGAAAGAAATATCAGAAAGTTCTGCCTCGATTTATTCAAGATTAAACTCACTACCCTCGAATGGAGTGTGGGTGGGGAAGATTTGGTATCAACAATCGGCTCAAGTAAGGAGTGGAATGAATTTCCATTTGCTAATACTTCCGAGAAACCTAAAACCTCTTGAGAATATTCCTCACACAGCTCTATATCAATAAAGTCGCGACCTGTTAACTGATTCCATGGCATTGTAGGAGAATTTTTCGTATCACCTATTTGAAAGTCACGGATTGGTCTCATGTCTTTAAAGGTCATCTCTTTAACCGTGCACATCAAGCAAGCTCTTTCCGTTCTTAAAAATGGTCTTCCATAAATCAACGGGACTCTGAGGGTCCGGCATCTAGTCAACTTCAACATAACAACAAAAATCGGCTGGAAGTAGAAGGTTCCAACCTTCACAAAAACATCTTTGGCTATGCCGGTGGGAGTAGAGATCGATCGGTCAGCTAACTCGAGTATCATCCTAGTTTTGGTCAGTCTTTGGAGATTAAGTTTTTCAAAGACGGAGAGTGGCATTAGATTGATGCTTGCTTCGAGATCGGCCAGGGCCAAGCATTCATCCAACTTGGAATCACATGGGTATCGAATCGACCCGGGTCCCTATTTTTCGGGAAATGTCTTTATAGGATAGACATGTAGTTCCGACAATTTTTCATTAACCGGTGTTTTGGTTAATTCCAAGATCTTGTCTTTGTTGTTTAAAAGCATTCTGAACATTAGTGCAAACTTAGGCATGTGCAGGAGAGCATCCGCGAAACTCAGCTCGAAGTGGAGATTCCGAAAAATTTCCATGAATTTCAAAGCTAAAAGGTCGTCCTTTTCGCGGATTTTCTCCTTGTTTACCTTGATGGATATGGTAAAGTTATTGCATTTGGTTCTAGCATGACACTCTGATGGGTTCATCAACTTGGATCTATCGGAGGTGGATGTCTTTGGTACTTTCCGTTTAGGGAAGCTTACGTTTAATGTCCTTATGTCACCTCTGGTTACAACTTTCACCCATCGGTAGGGGAAATTGAGGTCCATCTATGAAAACATCTTCTGGTGGTGGATTGCTTTCAATTCACCCTTCGGGTTTAGCAATTGTGTTTGCTAGGAAGTGAACCCGAACTTGAAAAGTAGAAGCTGGTTGGAATTCACGATTTTTGGTAAAGCAAGCCTCGTTATGTTGGTCTTTGTTTTGCAGGTTTTTCATAACGCATCATTAGCTTTTGACATAGCTCTCTCAAAATAAGTTTTTGACTCACCCAAAGCTTGGATGAGCTGGAGCATGATAAACTGGGTTTGTTGATTAACGGGGGTTTGTACATTGGGGCTTGTTGTTGGATGAACTTGGCGGTGATATCCGTTCGGATTTGACCCCTAGTTGAGCCCCTTCCCACGGTTTTGGTTTTGGTCTCCAACGATTCTGATTGTTGCTTGGCTGTGGGTTGAGTTGGGAGAAAACCGGGTGGTTGATTTGGATTTGCCATCGGTGGCTGGGCGGTAACCAGAATTTCCTTGAGTTGACGAATTAGCTGTGGGCTGCTTGCGGATGTATTCTTGGATGTTATCTCGGTCTTTGTTGCTTCGGTAGTGCCGGACAAATTTCGATACGAGTGGGCACCACAGCAGGGTTACACAAACTTTGATTCGACCGCTTTTACGGCGCGGGGGAGTGGAACTGATGATGTTCTGTCTTATCGAGAAGTAGAGCTCTAACCATATCTTTCAATTCAGCAACATCGGGAGATACTCCGGAGGTGGAAGTGTTCGTACTCACTTTAGCAACAATTGCTTTGCTTCGGGAGTGACGAACTTTGGACTTGCTCTCTATGATGCTTGAGCAATCAGCGGGCCTTTTGTCCAAAAAGTTGCCACCTGCGGCGGAGTTCAAAGAGTCTTGATCATTAACATTTAAAGCATTGTAAAAAATGTATCAGTTGGTGAAGGATCCGAGAATCCATGATGTGGACAAGCTCGGAGAAATCTTTGATTGATCCAAAGCCTCAACTAAACGATATACTCATCAAATCTTTGTTTGGAAATTTAATTTCGTTCCGAAGATTTGTCGTTTTTTGGAAAGGTGGGAAAACTGATTTATGAATTTAGCAACGAGGTCATCCATGTCTGAAACTTGATCGAGGGGGCTCTTTCTACAAGCACATATCGGCGCCCCCTCGAGAGAGAAAGGAAATATCAGCATCACTTAATTGATGTGGTCGGGAATTAGGATATCTCAAAGTAGAGGTGATTTTTTATTGAAGTAACGGATGTGGGCATGTGGGTCTCACTTTGTCATGTCGAGAAGAACTTACTTGTTCTGGACAAGAGTTAGCAAACCATGCTGATCTCAAAATTTGCTGCAGCGATTTCAGGAACAACAATTGCGTCCTCGTATCCCTCGGTGGGAGCCTAGAGCAATTCTGCCATAGTTCGATTATCAGCCATCGTATCTTTAGGAGGTTAAACAAGAATCGGAGGAACTTGTTGTTGTCGATGTTGTTGTCATAGACGACGAGCTTGAGAACGAGTGCGCATGCACTAAAATAGAGACAGAGTGTATTTTTGGTTTTTTAAGGTTTATTCCACACAATCTATTTTAAAACGGATAGTAGGAACCTAAAACTCGGACAACTTGAACCCAATTAGTCACTTCTTACTTCTCGTAGCTCTCTAAAAAGGATAACGCACAGGTGAGCGGAGGAGTAGGAATAGCGCGAAGCTTATTTCTCCTTTCGGGTCGTAGTTCCTTGGAACAACCCTCCTTATACCCACTTTTTAGCTTGTTTAATCTTTTCGAGGTGAGCCGTACGTCGTAAGGGACACAAATGGTAAGTTTTAAATCTTTGATTCGAGTTGAGAACCAACAAGTTCACCGGAAATTATTATGATAATACCTCAATTGAGAATATTATATTTTGGTATTTTTACCAATTTGTGAATTTTATTTCTTTTTTATGGACAATGTTTTTATATTTTTGGTTTTTCTTTTGTTTTTGTATGATAATTATACTAATAAAAGAAAATGAAAAATATTTTTGTACTTTTTATATTATTTTTATAAAAGAAAATATTCACAGATTCAAACACAAATTGTCAAATGTAACGAAATTCGTTTCACAGCCTCCCCGGCAACGGCGCCAAAAATTGACTTGCGTAATTTTAACCCTCTTTATACATAGATAAATGTAAACAAATATAAATATACAACAAGGATCAAATTCCACAAGATCAATGAAACCGGAAGCAGTATAGAGTGTCTCCAGGTCGTTATGTCCCAACGAGGCTAGAGATGGAAAATCGAAAGACGATTGATGATTGACGTTTGAATATGACAAGGATGATTGGGCACTAACACTGATAAGCAAATGCACATAAAAATAAGCAAAGAGAATAAGCTGGAACAAGAATCAAAGCTAGAAATAGTGAAAACACCTAAAACTTTAAAAGCTAAGACACAAATAAGCTCAAATAAGCTTAAGACAAACCAAATAAGCTATGCTATCTCTAAATAAGCAAATTCAAAAAGCAATTGAGCTAAATTAGCAAGATAAACTCAACAGTACTAACAGCAGTACTAACAGTTTTAACTACCAGTACTAACTTGGAGTTAGTACTGCTAGCTTTAAGTTAGTACTGGTGGCTTTAAGTTAGTACTGCTAGCCTTAACAAAGCACAATTAAACAAGAACTAAGCAAATAAGCTAAAACAGAAGGTTAACTACCCAAAATAAGCACTTAAGCATAAGAATAAGCAACCAGAATAGACTATAATGATAAATAAGCTAGAAAACTAAAACTGATAAACTCTTAAAATTATTTTGAAAAGGTAAATAAGTTCTACTGAAGACAGTAAACTAAAATAGGCTTAATCTACTCTAAAAAGCTAAACCAATCTTAAATAAGTAGAAACAATAAGCTAGTAAGCAGAAATGGACTAACACTACTAGCTAACAGTACTAACTTAAGTTAGTACTGGTAGCTTTAAGTTAGTACTGTTCCAAAAGTGAACTAGCAGTACTAACTACAGGTTAGTACTGCTAGTTGAAAATACCCCTGAAAGTTTGCAAAAATCATTTTTTTATATTAATTAAAAACAGATTATCAAATAACAAATTAAAACACTTATAAGCAAATTTCGATCAAGAATAAGCACTTAAATAAGCTAAAATGGCCTAGCAGTGTTAACTCAATACTAATAGTTTTATCAAATGAACTAACAGTATTAACTTGAAAGTTGCACAAATCACTTTTAAACTAACAACTAAGCACTATAAGCAATAAACATCATAATAAAGCATTCATAAGCAAATATAAGTAATAAATAAGCACAATAAGCACTTCTGCTACTAAATAACGAAATGTAAGAGAGAGTGGAACTTAACAAAGCCCTTGCTCAAAACAGGGTTAAAAAAGAGTTACAAGCTTTTAAGCTTGTGTTAAAACAAGTTACGTGAGGTGTCCAAAGCCCATCCTAGAACTGGTTATCATCCATAAAGTAAGTTGAGGTATATTTGAGAGTGATTTTTGTAATTAACTACTTACTTTTTAAATTTACTTAATTAAGCAGCTTTAATAAACAAGCTGGATTGATAGCTTTGTTGAACACAAAAACCATCACAATTAGAAATTAACACTTGAAATTGGTAATTTGACTTAAAACAAACTCAAATTGCATTAAACTGAAGGGTTACAAAGCTGAAAGTAAAAAGTGTAATGACTTTGAATTTAAGCTAGATTAATAAAATATAGTTACTATGAAAAACTCTTAAAAACTCGATGCCTCAAAGGCTTACAAAAAGCTCTATTTATATCCCGAAGTCTTGTTCTCTTCGACCTCTCTCTTCTGTGTTTCTTTTTAGAGACAAAAACCAAGTATGCTTGTTGTGTGAGGGGGTTCTAAAGCAAATCCCAGCCTTTTATTTCATTTGTGCTTCTTTGGAGTCAATCTCAGCCATTGAAGATACTTGGGAATGGTGAGGGATTGCCAACATGGCACTTATACAGCTGGGGGGGTGATAGAGGATTTGGTATGTTTTTAATCTTTTAAGTTCGCTTAATATGGAAAATGGTATGTGTAATTAAACACATATCAAAGCCCTCTATACAATCCTAGGCAGAAACCAGGTCAATACATAACCTATCAGTAATCACAAAGATGATTCTGATATTGAAGACTGTCATCATCAACCTAGTGATGCAATGCACAACCCTTCCTAGCCACTCAGAATCTCTCAAAAGATTTCTGCTTCATTTCTTACAAAGATCAACACGTTTCTATCGGCTTTCTCATTCCAAGATTATTGGTATTAAAAAGGTGGCAGTCCGCTCCAGCCTACGATTACCAAATAACAAATGTGCACTTATAGAGTCCAGAGCCAACGAGATCTATCAAAAATCTCACTAGGACACAAATTTCAATATACAAAATGTTGTACATCATTATACAATATTTGGTATAAAAAAAGTCCTATGCATTATCCTTGTGGTAATTTTCCAAAACATTCAGAGTGATACTATTTAGTATTCACAATGATGAATAGAAATCCTTCCAGAGTTAACATCAAACAGGTCTGCGGTAGGTGACTTGCGAGATTCTAAATGAATTAAGCTTGTGTCAACTGGATATCGATTTTGGTCCAGTATATGAATTGACGACTCAATCAGAAAGATAGTAACTATCTGATTCACTCTTACCATGCTGTTTGCTTTGAGACGTTCTGATGATGAGAATAAGCATGTACGGTGAATCTAATGCAATCGCGTAAGAGGATCTAATACTTTGAGCTGGAAACCCTGTCAAGGATGTTCTTCTAAAGTGAACCTACCTGATCTCAGGTACAATATTTATACTGTAAAACGGTCCTCACGGAAATTGAGGTTAATGTAACCGAACTCAAGACGAATGACAAAGCCATATTCGTCTATATCTACTATTTATCACTAACATAAATTTTCAGGTATAAGTGACGGCGTTACAACCTCATTCCAGCGGAGTCAATATTTAAGACATCATGCGCAATAGACAAAGATAAATACATGATGAAAGCTCAAGTACATATGTCAAAATCTTCCACAATCTCTGATGTACAAACACTTCCTCAAAAGAACATTTTTGACAAGATTGCCGGACAATAACAAAGATATATCTCATAAGTGGATCAAGTACTACTCCTTCCATAATGTGGTACAAGTAATCATGTTAAAAGGAAATGTTAAGGGAGATTGTTAGCAAACTTTCAAGACCTTGAGCATGAGGGTGGAGACACAAGATCGCAAGGCGGAATAAAGATTCAAGGATAAAGATTCAGAGATCCCAGTAGTCAAGACAAATCAAGGCCAAAGACCACGATATCAGTATTTTGTCAAAGTATATCAAGTTAAAGATCAAGATCCAAGATAACAAGCATGCAAATGCAACTTCAAAAAGAATTCCTAAGAATACAAAGGATCCAAGACTCAAGACGTCACAAGAATGATCTACAATTGAATGACCACTCCTTAGGGGGAGATTGTTAGCCATGTTTTTATTAAAGTGATGCTCATTAAATATTCCTGAGTCTTGTATAAGAAAAACTTAGTTTACAGGAATTCATCTAAGCTAATTGGGCCTAGGTGTCGGGCTTAAGTCCATTAGGAATAGGTTCGGCCCAAAGTCAAGCCCAACAACCCAAGAAGGGTTTTATTTCTTGTAACTATATAAAGCCTTCTCCAAGTGTAGAGAAGGTGTTGCTTCTCATTTTCTTTCATGTGTAAGTAACCATTTTTCTCTTTGTTTCTCCCTCTCTAGCTCTTTCTCTCTCTAAAATCCTTTTTCTTATTTTGTGTTTTTGGTGATGAAATGATATACATCTAACACTTTATCTTTATCTTTTCGGCTTCTCTTTAAAGAATATACTTTATAATAAGTTGAGAAGAGACTCTTGTCGAGATCGTAAGACTTGATCAATCCATCATAGCATTCTTTGTCTTCAGTAGCTGTCAGATATGGTAGACTTTCATCCATTTTGTCAATAAGAATCTTCGTTAACTCAAATTTAGTAAGCGAAGCAGCAGCCTCATATGTAGACTTTGGTTGTAAAGACTCCTTGGCTAAAACCGCATGTTTAAGTGACTCAATAACCATGCTTTTGATCACCAGAGGAGCAAAGTTAGACACTTCCTTTGGCAGAATCTGAGGCAGTTAAATCTTGACTTGCTATGTGATCCTAGTAGTGATTGATGCCGAAAGGTAGCTCATGAACTCATCTATGGTGGCTCCTAGCCTTGAGTCTAGATGTTCATCTACTAAAGCAGTTACTTGAGTGTTGAGAAGATCATCCTTTTTGAGTTCAGCTACTTCTTTTTCCGACTCTGTTGTTGAATTGGAAGATGGATGCGAAATTTAGAAGTGCAGATAGAGGATTTGTTGCTTCAGTTGTTGGTGGTGGTGTTGATGTTAATTGTGGTGGTGGAGGAGTAAAGGATGGTAATGATTATGGGATGACAGTGGGGTATACGGGCGAAGAATCAATGATAACCGACACAGGTACTGTAAGGAGTGTAGGTGTTTGATTGCTTGGTATTACATGATGGACATAAACCTTTATTAGAGAAATGATTTCTGCATCTATGTGGGGAATATCTAAAACATTTAAGTATTTAGATGCCAAGTCGGATGACTAGGAAGAGCTGGTAACTGGAACTTTAGTCTTCTTTAGAACAGTAGAAATTGTCACATGAGCATCTTCTATAAATTGATTGAGTGTGGTCTCCAAATTTTCATTCCCTTGCTGGACGTTAATCATTTCAGCATCGGTACCTTCCTTTTGAATAAACCCTTCATCAGTATTAACTGGTTCATTCAGCCTTACATCCACAGCCTTAATCCACATCAGAGCAATCGAAATGTTTAGTTGTATAATCCTTTCATTTATCTTATTACCTTTATATTATCTTAACTTGATTCAAACATTGGTTTCATCTTAATATTCAGTATGTTGGTCGGGGGTTTTACAACTCGTCATCCTTTTATTTCTTCATCATCTTCTAACCTTATTCTTATTCTCCTCTTGATTAAGATTCGAACATCGTTTCAATTGATCATACAGTTTCTTATGGCTCGGTATTTGACCCTTTTTCAGTTGTCAGATTGGGTATTGTTATCACCACTGTCACTCTCTCGATCATTTCCTTCACTACTTGAGACATGGTCATTATTGCTGTTATGTTCATCCCTTCCCCAAGATTCAGCTTCACTTTTAGTTGTTCTCTTCTTGAGTCACATTGGGTCCCCTGGTTTTAGCACCAGTACTTATTTGGTGACAGAGGTTTGATCTTTGCAACACTTGGTAACTTTAACAGAACCACTTGGCGTGGTCTTGTGAAAGTCCCTCAAACTTTTCTTGTGAACTTTTTCATACTAAGCTTCTTCAGTTAATGCCACTTCAGAGAGCAACTCAATTCCTTTGTGTTTCTCAACGGTCATTCTTTTCCTCTTCTTCAGGACAATAACGCTACCAGGCAGTATTCTCTAATGAAATAACCTGTTGTTGGCGCATTAGTAGACTTCTTGGCAGGTCTCTTAACTCTCTTTGACTTCCTTGTGGGTTCTTCAGGTGAGACTAGACAGTAGTGAGTTTAGGAGAAGCAGGCTTCTTAAACTTTCTTGCTTTCTTAGGAGGTGTAACTCTTGTAGCATATCTAAGGTAAGTCTTGTAAGGTTTGGTTTCCCTCATCTCTTGACTTGTTTAGATTCAGGGAAGTCGAGCTCCATTAATTTGAGATTTTCCTTTTTGTAGAGACAAATCTCAAAGTGTGTACACAGATGTCATACATTAGAGGTATGACATGCCAATCTTGTTTCTCCTGTGGAATGACTAGTCCTGTCTTTGGTAAGGAAGTAGTGAATGTTAAACTTTGCGTGAATCAAGAGGTCAGTCAATTCTCTTTGCTTTTTGTGACCTCTGTTGTCAATCTGGTAAGTGAAATCTTTCCAAAGTAGTTCAACATAGTCTACATTCTTCTTCATTGTACAACCCAAAGTATTGAGATCTAAGAATGACGTAGTTGTCAGAATGACCTGTTGTCTTTCCAAATGACTATGTTGTTGATAGTAGCAAAAGTATCAAGGTTGATGCATATGATCAACAATAACATCGGTGATTGACTTGATATCCCTAGTATGACCCAGTTCTTTAAAGAAAGACACAATATCTTTATCAGTGGGACGTTCATCAAAGTTTTGACCATGATTACTTTAGGAAGTTAGGGAAAGATGGCTCTGAAGATTTCAAATTAAGGTCGAATTTATTTGTTTTGTTAATTATGCATAAACCTGTAGGGAGAGTATCATACTATATGGTAGAATCCAGAAATTGGTACATTTAAACTTTCTTGAACTCTGCCTAGTGGCGGAAATGCGAAAAATTAAACGGAGTGAGAGCAAGAGCATCCAGGACAACTTGAAATGTGGGTTCTCTCTGTTTCTTTCCAGGATTGAGTCTTCCGTTGCATTTTCCAATCTCAAGCTGTTTCTCCTTGGGGACAAGTTGAAGATCAAGTTTGGTTTGTTGAGTAGTAATGGAAGACATGATTCTGCTAAGATTTTTCACAGACAATTCATATATAAACAAATAAATATTTCACTGATGGACAATCTAGATCATGAAGAATGATTATAGATGCACGATTGATTTTCACTAATGATTAGGCATACAAATCCTAGGCATAGAATTGATACACATGACAATTAACATGAAACCGGGAGACACACATAATCATTATAACTCAACTAATCTAGGCAATTAATAAAAAAGCAACGGACAATCACAAGAGATTTCTAGGATATAACAAGAACTTTAATCAGGAATTTAGAGACAAGTTAAGGACAAATTATACTTAGATTAGATTACAAGATTTGATTATCAAGATTACGTGTTTAGTTATCTTAGTGAAAACATGCATAATTCGTCTAAGGGTTGTGTATAATTCTCCTACCAAAATATGTATAGTCCGCCTAATTAGGACGTATAATTTGCCTAACATAAGGCGTATAGTTCGCCTAAGCCAGGGTGTATACTTCTCCTAACTCAAGGCGTATAGTTCGCCTATGCCAGGTGTATAATTTGCCTAATCAACAACGTATAGTTCGCCTAAGATCACTATGTATAGTTTGCCTAGGATTACTACGTATAATTCGCCTAGGTTATAAACGTATAGTTCGCATAGGTTTACTACGTATAGTTCGCCTAGGTTATGAACTTATAGTTCGCCTAGAGAAAATACACACCAACATTTTACTCTTGATTTTAAGCATCAGTAACAACTCAAACATGATCATATAGCATCTGCGAAGCAAACTAACACTTTTTCCACACGAATTAACCACAAAAATCTTGCCTTTTGCTTTGTTTGACTCATAAGAACACGAACAACCCAAATGAGCCAACTTTTGTAGTTAAGACATGTTTAATACTCAAGAAAATACACACAAATACTTATTGAATCATTCTTAAACGCAAACCCACTAACTTTTACAAGTTAATGATCTTTTTCCAAAATTTCGAAATCAAGAGTCACCCAATGCGCATTCATTTGTTAACCCCATTTAAAACTGTTATAGACACAAGTTTTAGACCCCTTTCAAACCAAAACCCCTCAATCAATTCAAGTTTTCATCCACTTTTTAAGGAGACGAAATTTCAATTAAATTTTTTAGGGTTTTTGAGTATATTACCATTGTTTAGATAGATTTATAAGAGATTAAGCATTAATACAAGTATACCTTTTTTATTAAACGAAGGTTGAACAAGTTCTTTGGAGGTTTTTGATATCAACAATGGAGGTTTGTGTTTTTGGTTTGAGTGAGTGAAAGAATTAGGAAACGCGTGGGGGTGTTTTTGTTTAAAATCTTTTAGGTTTTGGCATAAATTCCTAATTTCCTAATCAACTTATCCTAAGGCTTTAAAATAGTTTCTCAATTGGCAACACTAGTCCCTAAGGTTTAGTTATCAAGAATGAGTCTCACGTATTGCCTTAACACCCCTAAAGGATTAAACACATAACAAATAAAGCTCAATTGAGTTAAAATTAATTAACTCCCCTATAATTATTCACCCATTATTGTTTAAACGATGTCCTTTTATCAAAATGATTTATGAGAGATATTGACATTTTCTCTCCCTCAAACAAGACTAGTTTTCTATTTAAGAGTGTTGTCATTGTTTGAGTGGTCAAATGTCTTTGAAAATGATTTTTTGATGAATTTATGAGTTTAATGTTTTATTTCTGAAAAACAAGACCTTAGAAAATAAGATTTCTCTTATTTTAACAAAGAAATGCATTGACACGTACATTAATTTTGTATAAAGGAAGCACGGGTTGTGTTGCAAAGTAAACACAAGAGCTGCAAGGTCATAAAGTAGGACATTGCCTAAGAAATAAATCCCATTGAGAGGTCCAAGTTTTCTTTTGTGAAATACTATGATTGTAGATGGATGACCGAGTTGATATTCGGAAATAATATGCAAGCATTTTGGCATGTTTTTAAAAGCTTTTGAAACTTCTGCTCGAAACTTCATTTACAGCTCATATCATTATTAAATGACATTTCTAAGGCCGTAAATCTTAATCGATTTTCAGAAGACGATCGCCCCCCCCCCCCCCCCCCCCCCTCCTCACCCCCCCCCCTCCCCTACAAAAACTCTACAAAAATCCAAAAAAACCAATAATTTTCTTTTTGAAAGTTTATATAATAGAAAATATTTTTGTTTTTTTATGTTATATATTTACACATGATATATGATATACCTAGAGTACCCTCCTTTACTCATCCTCTTTCCTCTATCAGTCGTTTTGCGGTTTTTAGAGACTATGCTTTCTCAGACCTAGATTCTCGATCTAAGAAATTGAATCTTTCTCTTTGGCAAAGGGTTTGGTAAAGTGTTAGCGAGTTGGTTATTCCGTTGCCGAACAAAGATAGAGTTCACTTTCCATTCTCACTTGCTCCTTTATAAAATGGTAGCGTACATCAATGTGCTTGTCTCTTGAATGTTGAACGTTGTTGCAGCATAAGTAGCAATCACACTTTTGTTGTCGCAGTACAAAGGAATCTTATTGAATTGAAACCCATAGTTTGTTAGTTGTGAACGCATCTATAAGGATTTGAGCACAACACTTGATAAGGAAATTACTATTTTGACTCTGTACTCGATAACAGTGTTTTTTGCTTCTTGGAAGGACACAAATAACAAGTTTATCTCCTTAGAACTTGCTAACGGCTTCCTGATGTACTTCGTCTAGTGTCCTGACACCCTGCGTGATCTGCATCTGCATATGATGTTAGAGACATACCGGTATCCTTCGAGTACCAAAGACCCATGTTAATGGTTCCCTTTAGGTATCGAAAGATCCGTTTAACCACATTTAAGTGCTTTTCGGTAGGCTTTACTTGATATGGGCACATAAGCAGACTACATAAATAAGGTCGGGTCTACTGGATGTTAGATACATGAGGGATCCAATCATGCCATGGTAAAGTGTAGCATCAACTGGTTTCCCCTGTAAATCTTCATCCAGTTTACTCTTTTCTACCATAGGTGTGTCTACAGAATCACTAGTTAACATACCATATTTTTTAATAATTTCAAAAGCATATTTTGACTGATTTAGGAAGATGTCTCTAGGACTTTGAGAAATTTGTAATCCTAAAAAGAATGAAATCTGCACCCTTCAGCGAACATTATTTAAACTGTTGTGGGTCATCCGAGATTAGTCAAATTCATTAACATAGTTGTAGTAGTGGATGACACAAAATATTATATCATCAACATAAATTTGTACCAGTAATAAGTCGTGTCCTGCTTTCCATGTGAAGAGTGTTGGATCCACTACACCTTTAAAGAAATGTAATGAAATGAGGAAACTCGACACCATGTCATACCATGCACATGGTGCTTGTTTGAGACAGTAGAGAGCCTTTTTAAGCTTGTACACATGCGATGGGGTTCGTAACTGATCTACAAATTCCTCTCTAGTTGAGAATGTAGACCTCTTTCTTTAAAACTCGCATTAAGAACGACATTTTTGACATCCCATGAGGAAAATCGTCATTTCTTGTTGGCGGACATTTGCTTCAAAGATACAGGTGGCTCTATTTTTGTAACAAGTGCTAATAATTTCTTATCGATACGCTATCTCTTGCTGATATCCTGAGCAATCTAGTCTCGGCTTTGCTGTAGTAAATCACCAAATTCGCCAGTCTTTGTGAAAACTAAAGAATCGTTGTAAGCTCAGATTATTTAGATCTAATCTAGGATAAAATAATATTGAACATAGAATATGTATAGCGGAATTAACATAAGAACAATGATATTTAACAAGGTGTTTCTTCATTAATAACCAAACATTCCTAACAGCCCCAATTCTAAATGATTAATTCATTAGTACGTGTTATCTAAACTATAACAAGGAATCAAAGATCCTTGAGGCTGAAACACACAAATTCTAGGCGTCCACTTAAAGGACTTAACGCCTAGACACACACACACTTTTATGTGTTTTACATCTTGACACACACTAAAAACTACACACCTGATATCTCTTTATATAATAGAGATATCTAGGTTTACAAAGGATAAGAACAAATAAAGATATTAATAAATCTTTTAATCATTTAACTTTATCTTCAGAATCTTCGAAATGTTCCATCTTTTGAAGAATTCCTCCTTTGCCTTTTAAGTCCTTCATCTTTCATATGTTTTGTCTTATCAACTCAAATATAATCTCTCCCAAAACATTCTTTCCCCTAGTTTGATAATGACAAACCATTATTTTTTAGCACAAACTTCTCATGAAGCTAATATATATTTATATAATATATATATATATATATATTTTATACTATATTATATATTTTTATATATATGATAAGATTAATGGATCTATGCAATTCCACAAGGAGTCTGTAAGTTGCAATCATCTTTGTAAAATCTTCTTCCCCTTTTTGTCATAATCAAATAGGGGACTAAAGTATGCAAACTTTTATTTCGACAACCACAAACCACTATCACACTTCTAATCTAGCCTTCCAACAACTCAAATTACCCTCCATGACGCGCCTTAAGATAAATAAACTTGAGCAGTAGAAACTTAAGTCTAGCGTACTAATATATGACTCTAAGTAGTAAAAACATTCACCTCACGTGGGTGCTTACGGTGTCATCTAAAATGGGTTAAACATTTTAAGAATATGCTTCCTATGAAACCCATTATGTTAACCATTCTTGAAATCTTCATATTCTGTTTGGCTCTATGTAATGATTACTGGATAAGAAAACTAAGTATAACGGTACTTGATGTAGGAGTAGAATCACCAAAACTTATGTCTTATATTCGTAATATCCACGTGACTCAATAACTTTTAAAGTAAAGTTGTGAATATAAGTGATCACAAACCTCTTGACAATTTTATCATCTTCCATATATTGAGACACCAAACCAAAGTGATAACAAATGTGAGCATTGAGCACCATAAGTTAGATCACACACCTTTGCTAGATTTGTCAAGTCTTCGTTACATCGTTTCTAAGAAGGAACAAGTTATCTCTAAACGTTGTTAGCCATTTGAGATATGATAAAACACAAACTTGTGAAACTCCACTTCATCTTCAAATAAGTGATAAATAATCCTCTTCGTAACTAATTAAACCAATAAAATACGAGCCTTTAAACTTTTAAGAACATTTAAATCTGTCTCAAATACCTCTTGAACCTGTGTGTGTAACAAATCCAAAATCAAAATGCCTCTGCCTGAGATCTTTCATTGTCCGAGATCAAAAAGCTCTTTTGTCTGATATCAAACATAAGTAGCAGTACTAACTGCTTTGTCGGACGACTCTGGCAGTTTTAAAAGAATTCAAGCGCAACAGTACTATCATTTAAAGCTGGCAGTACAAATGTGCAACGAGCAGTACTATCCTTTCTTGGAACAAACTTCCAATGTTAGGTAGTAATATCACAAAACTTTCCTTTATCCTAAAGGTTAAACTTCACAGAAGTACTATACATCATTTATACGTGAATGTTTCCAAGGATTTGTCCACATGTGCTTAGCATTCACATAGGCAGCACATGGTCATTTTGTAATTCCAATCATTAGTAATATCTTTCTGCTTTTTCATAGCTAGTCAAGCTTAGTCCTAATAGCAACATGATAAAGCAATAACATTCAGCAGTACTCTTAACATCAACTTCTAGGCAAGCATTAAAAATATGATAAAGCCAGTATATGCATCAATAACAATTCACCACTGCCCAATCAGTTTAAATCAAAACTGTTTTATCTCCATTCGGCATCAAAAGATCATACATATACTAGAACGTATTAACCTTACATGTGAGACGTGCTACCATATTTAACCAGCATCTAAAGGCAGTATTAATGTTTTCTTTGAGCTCCTTCCACCCATGGCCTTTTTGTGACACTATGATTAACAAGAAAGTGTCAGGAAATCCTTTTCTCATGAGCCTAATACCAGCATCACGTACACTATAATCAAGAATCGTGTATGATCATCAAGAAAGCAAAAACCCTTATAATAAGGTTTGTCTGATTCGTAGTCATAACGTGAATACATAAAGAATCATGTAGATGCATTCAACGAATCCCATCTCCAAACTATCTAACTGATACAATCATGAAGATCACCAGATCCATGACAAGCGAACAATATCCCAGCTGTTATATTACCAACCATAGCAGCAACAATGAATATGGCAATGAAGCACAAACCCTAAAAATAAATTAGGGTTTACTCGGTTCGCTGTTCAACAAACAGATCCACAAAAGATGATGATCTAACGATATTTATGTAGAGATCCAGTATCCTCATAAATTGGCTACTCCGAGAAGATATACAATAACGAGAATAACCCTAAAGAATATTAGGGTTTCTTGAGCCGACTCTCAACAAAACCAATTACATGAAACCAAATATCACTAGTGAAACCCTTTTACCAATCATGCCACAATAAAGTGTAGCATCAACTAGTTTCCCCTGTAGATCTTCATCCAGTTTACTCTTTTCTACCATAGGTGTGTCCACAGTATTACTAGTTAGCATACCATATTTTTTAATTATTTTAGAAGCATATTTTGAATGGTTTAGAAAGAATGCTCTAGGACTTTGAGAAATTTGTAATCCTAAAAAAATGACATTTGCCCCATCATCAACATCTTAAACTTAGTGGTCATCAGATTAGCAAACTCATTACACATAGCAGTATTAGTAGATGCAAATATTATATCGTCAACATAAATTTGTACCAATAATAAGTCGTTTCCTGCTTTCCGTGTGAAGAGTGTTGGATCCACTACACCTTTAGAGAAATGTCGTGAAATGAGAAAACTTGACAGCATGTCGTACCATGCACATGGTGCTTGTTTGAGACTGTAAAGAGCCTTTTTAAGCTTGTACACATGTGATGGGTTGTCCTGATCAACAAATCCTTCTGGTTAAGAAACGTAGACCTCTTTTTTAAGCTCATCATTTAAGAATTCCGTTTTGACGTCAATTTGGAAAATGGTCATATTCTTGTTGGCTGCATTTGCTACAAAGATATGGATGGCCTCTATTCTTGCAACCGATGCAAATGATTCCTCGCAATCGATTCCTTCTTCTAGCCTGAATCCCTAAGCAACTAATCTAGCCTTATTCTTTAGTACCCCGCCAAATTTGTGTGTCTTGACCTTATAAATCCATTTTAGTTTGATCAACATGACTTTATTTGGACACGACACCAATTCCCAAACTTGTAGCCTTTTAAATTCATAAATTTCTTCTTGCATTGCATCGATCCATGACGGTTCGGTCATTGCTTATTTGAAGTTCTTTGGTTCGACTAAAGTTAGGAATGCATCAAAATAACACCACATGGCATCAGTTTGTAGTTGTTTTCTGGTGGAGACAAAACGAGAAGGATCACCGATCACGTTTGCTATAGGATGATCCTTATTCCATCTACTAAGTGATTCGAATGGAGTGTGGATTGGTCTCACATTAGATGATGATCCTTGAGAAGTCGAGTCTTCATAAAGAGATTCTAAAGTGGTTCATCGTGAAAATGTGGCGTTTTTGGTGATTCTTCAAAACCTTGTGAAATAATTGGAGAATGTTCTTGTTCTTGTGATGATGGGATACTTATTGATGGTGTATCTTGGTCAACTGACGTAGACATATGTGAATCAGCTAAATCAACAGCTCTTGATGCATCAGCGACTGGAACTGGAGAGACAACAATAGTTGGAGGATTGAAGTATTCATCAAACATAGGTTGGAACAAACAATCCTAATCATCTCTTGGTGGTGGAATACAAGGTTGTTGAGGAATAGGGTTTGGAACGAGTCCTGGACTGGATGTTGTAGGAGTCATACATTGAAGTTCGGGTACTAAACCGAGTTGTTCAGAAGCCATTGCCATCAGCTCATCAAAATCGACATGGATGGTTTCAATGATTTTTTGGGTACGTCGGTTGTAGATACGATAAGCTTTCTTCATGGGTGCATATCCAATGAAAATACCTATATCAACTTAAGCTTAAAGTTTGCCTAAATTCTCACTATCATTGTTTGGGTAGCAAAGTGCACCAAAGACATGAAGGTAGGATAAATCGGGCTTTCTATCATGTAAGAGCTCATAAGGAGTTTTCCATGGCGTCGTCGTATAATGGATCGGTTTTGGGTGTAACATGCGATAGCAATCTGCCTCGGCCCATAGAAATAAAGGAGCTTGTATGAAGATTAGCATTGTACGAGCAGCTTCAACAAGCGTACGATTTCACCTTTCAACAACACCATTTTGTTGTAGAGTTCGCGCAACCGTTGTTTCATGAGAGATGCCAACTTGTTCATAGTAGTCTCGCAGGGTTTGATTAACAAACTCAGTTCCATTATCTGTACGAATGATCCTAACAGTTGCATTCAATCTAACTTGTATTATTTTTAGAAACTTAATTATAAAATCAGGAGCTTCATCCTTTGATGCTAAAAACTTCACTCATATGAACCGAGAGTAATCATCCACAATGACGAGGATGTACTTTTTCCCATTTATACCTGCAACACGCATAGGCCCACAAAGATCCATGTGCAAAAGATATAACTTTTCTTGATTGGTGTCTTCAGATTTAGGTTTATGTGATTGTTTCTTGCTTTTGCCCATAGCACATGCCGAACATAAATGATCTTTTTCAAATTTCAATTTGGGAAGACCTCGACAAGACCATGTCTAGCCAAATGATTAATAGCATCAAAGTTCAAATGTGACAATCGTCGGTGCCATAACGACAATTTGGTTTTTGAGGCTTTGGACAAGAGACAAATTGGAGAAGACGGTATCATATCACCAAATAACAAAGTATAAAGGTTGGTTTCCTGAGATCTTGAGAGTAAATCAACACCTTCTATATTACAAATAAAGCACGTGCATTTTCTGAAAGCTACTTCAAGATCCGAGTCGCAGAATTGACCAACGGAGAATAGATTGTGTCCTAGCACTTCCACATAATAAACCCTTGAAATTGTGATATTTCCTATATGATAGTCACCATACCCCATAATCTTTGCAATATAGTCGTTACCGAACTTGACAGTATCGAGAAACTTGTGATCAAAATTGGTGAGCTGAGAGCGATCTCTAGTCATGTGCTTGGAGCATCCGAAGTCCAAGTACCACAAGACAATTTGGACAACCTGAGATCGACAGAAGAAGAATACGAGCAACTGAAGTATTGGATCCTTAATATGTACCAGGTTTCATTTTGTTAGAAATCACAGATTTTGCAATCTTTGGTTTTCTATTAGAACCATTAGTCTTAAGTTTCTTAGGTCTCCTAGTATACACCTTAGTTACTACATATTCTTATGCAATTACTTCTAGAGGAATGGGTTCCCAAAGAGGCACTTTATTAGTGGTGGTAATCCTAGTTAAAGGGCACACATTTCCGACTAAAGTGAAAGTCCTTCCTGTAGGTCTCTAGTTATATCCAATTTTAGTAAACACTTTTCCTGTAGGTTTCCATTCTTCATTCTTTTTAGCTTTCTTAACAGGCTTAGATTTAGAATTGCCATTCATATCAGAAACAAATTCAAGAAAGCACAATTCATGTCTAGCATCAAACATAGAACTATTACATTTAACGCGCATTAGCTTAGAATTTATATTTAATTTGGAATGCTGCACATTTGCATTTCCAAAAGGTTTAACAACACTATTCGTTTTATTCTAACTAGACTTAACGATCCTAGAGTAGTTTTCTACTTTATTCTTCTTTTGGGTCCTACTTGAAATCTGTTGGGTCCTATCGTTCTTTTTATTGTCTGTAGACTTTGACTGGCTAGATTTAGTAGACCTGCTTACTCCTGTAGAAGTTGACACAGAATTGTTAGTGGTCTATTTCATCTTTGATCGGGAAGAACCTAATTATTTTTGGGATGTGCTTGATGATATGACGGGTTCAGCAAACCTAACTATTTTCTTTTTGTTGATAGGCGTGACAACAACTAATTTCTTACTAGGTTTGTGAATATCAGGGCAAGTATCTCTAACATATCCTAGCAACTCTTCTTCATTTGAATAAGGAAATTATAAACCTCTAAACTATGAATTTATAAATTCTCAATTACAAGGATTAGGACGCCTCTGTTTGTAAATGACAAATTATAAATGAGTAGGTTTAAGTATGGCATTTGTACAAACAAGTTTATTTCTAATTCGTTTGTACAAATAATTCCTTTTCTTTATTATCATTACTACCTTCATACGGTTAAATCTCTAGTCATTATCTGTACATTTCCCAAAATTATATCGAATATGATTTGATTTGCACACTCTCTTACAAATTATAACATTTCTTGACATTACGTCGGGCATTCAGATAAATATTGAAAGGTATGGGGACTATAACAACCCGCAAATTTTCTTCAATGTAAATATATCTATCTATTATGTTAGATACAATGTATATTATATTATTATATTGATGAACACCTTTTTTTTAGGAATTTTCGCTTTTATTACATTACCCCTACTGTGGCAGATATCTCCAATATACAAATTTTCTTGTTAACTAAAGTTAACGGGCAAACGCAACCTACCTATGGCAATCCTTTCTTCATATATGGCATGAAAACATAATAAATTGTCAGACAATATCATCATGATCCTTTTTACAAAGTTACATTATTTCTTAATAAGGTACCATTCGCAATTGTTATATCATAATGGGCTTTAAACGTTATCGTATGACCTCTATACCCTAACTTCATGGAAAAGGTTAACATCTAAGTGATTGCAAAGCTACTAAAGCATATGTACAAGTAATATAACATCTCATTTGTAATAATATAAAATCTCTTAAAGTCAAGGTACAAGTCCTCATAAGCTCCAATATACAAAGTCATTAAGCTATGACCTATAAAATAGCCGTTTTACCTTTCGTTTTTAATTCTAGTTTCTTCACCACCTCCTTTTGTCACAGCTTACTACACTCTACATATACAATGTTCAAACCCTAAATTATTCTATTCATAAGCTTTCATATACATCTTTTGCACTCAATACCTAATTCAAAACCCGAACCCTAAAAAAACCGTAGCTAGTTTCTACCATGACCCGTTCTTGATTTTTATTCCATTGTAAACAAACCAACTCTAAAATAAGTTGTAATAACTTAATTTACAACATTGTCAATCATATTTTATCATCATTTCATCATTTTACTTCAATTATACAAGTCAAATCTAAGAAACCCTAATTGTGCCCTAATTGGAACTTTTGGAACACGTTTTACTCTTTCCTACCCATTTTAACCAAACCACTATCAACTTTTGTTTATAATCCTTAATATAATGATGTAAGTTTTAGGATCTGTATCATATTATTCTTAATCAATTGTACACGATTTACAAGATGGAAAACTCAATCTGAAACCTGTCGCGTATTTGCCTAATTGACTGTATACCCCTTTTTAACATTTTTAACCCATTTTAAGTTCTATATTGCAATTCACAGCACCTCATATGACTAGATCCTTCATCCCTAAGCTGCTTTACATGCACCTCTACTCAAATATCTAGTCCATTTTTGATATAAAAGTTGGCACATGGTCTCTTGTTTCTTCCTTTCTTAGCCGCGGCATCAAAGGAACAAGCCAACACATCATGGCTACTTTCTAGCTTAAACAACACATCCTCTAGCTTCTCAACATCCCTACCTAGCTTATACATATGTCCTAACTCAGATCATAAGCTTACCTTGGCCTTTAAGTGTCATTCGACTATAAATAGGACTCAAAACCTCTCATTGTAACTCATCCCCCACTTCCTCCTCTATAACCCTTACATAGCAGCAATACTTTGCTCAAAAAGAGGGGGGATTTTACTAAAAGGGGGAGGGTCTTAAGAAGGCTCAAGAATAGAAGTGAAGTAAAATAAACCAAGAAAAGAAGCCCGGGAGTCATTATTCTAGGCGTACGAAGCTAAAAGTCCTGATTCCGACCCGTTTCTAAGCTATAAGCTCAAGACCAGGTTCTCTAAGCTTATAATCTATTGTCATACCTTCATAATGTTCATATGATCATGCTAAAATCATAATATAAAGCTTTGAACTCAAAAACCTATGTGTTTTACCTTTTTGATCCAAAACCGTACACCCGAAACCCTAATTTTATGTTTTTGCTTAATTCTATGTGCTAAACGTGTTAAACTGTTGTTATTATATTATCCCATAAGCTGAAGTATCATTTATATATGTGTTTGATAAGTCATGAAAGAATTTGAACTTAAAACCCAAGAGTTTTCGTTTTGAAACCCTAATTTTACCTGTTTTGCTTCCTAGCTTAACGAATCATTATTTTAAACTTGCGTTACGTTAAATCTTCATATTTTAGTTTATTATAACTTATAAATGTCTATTGAAATGTTAAAATAAGCTTGCATGGCAATTTGGACATGTTTTGTAAATATTATCCAATGAATGGGGTATATATCGTAACTTTCATAAACTGTAATGCTAAAAGGGACTAAAAATGTAATTTTATCAAAGTTATAACTACCCATGGGTCTTATGTCACTTTTAATGTGAAGTTTTACTTAGTATATCTTTAAAAGTTTGAAGGACCAAAGTAGTAAAAGTGGCAAACTCCAAGGGTGTATTTTGACTTCTTTTCAACTCTAGGGTATTTGAATGTAACATTTTGAACAAAATGTATAAAAACACATTCAAAACATTACAAAGACATAAACTTTAAATTAACGCTTGACGTGGCTTAATCATCTCCAGATATTGATATAATCGCTTAAAAATACTTTTGTTATAATCTGTTATATCATTCGATCATCGATGTACTTTCGATAAATCATGTCCGGGTAGATCTATATCATTAACACATTACTAGGGTAGCTTTCCATATTAATGGGGTTTCATCTTGGTATTACATTATGAATGAAGTTGTTGGGTTTACGATTAAAGTTGCCCTAGTCTAAAGTTTACTGGAAGACTCTGAAATTATTGATGGCTCTAAAAGGTGTTTATGATAATCTTTTATATCAAAATAAATCGATATTCAATAAATTCATATTCAATCAAAAACTAAGACTTGACATATATTCCAATGTTGCCTGTGACGAAGCGTTACTTTCATTCTCTATAACTTTGCTTTCAAATTTCCCTTAACTGTTAGGTGAGATTTTCATAGCAGCGCTTTTAAATGTTTTTATAACATTTTTAAACCCGAGAGTGGGATACATGCTTGGTTTCTTTACAATATCATTGATTTCTAATGGATCCATTACTGTGAGTTCATTAGCCTTTCATTTCAATCATTTTTATAAAACCCGCGAGGAGGGATACAAGCTGGAAACATGAATGCAATTATTTATTGTAGCTATCTTCAATTTACTATTGCCTAAGTAACTGCTTTGCTTTAAGCTCCCCTTATCTGAACCATATTAGTTACTTCCGTTGTAAGCGCGGAATGTTTTGAATAGATTATTTGGGTTGGACTTCCAGTTGGACTGTTCCAGTTCGATGTACCAATTGCATCATCATTAGAATCACGCTGGGTATTTTGGCAAAGGTATACGCAGGGCTATATCATTTCCCCATACCCTAAGGCTTCAGATTCATAAGCTAATGGCAATAATAAATATATTTTTCAATAACGGGTGTATATCAACGTAACCCAATATCGCACTTGCATTCAAATTATATTACTTAAACCTATAAATTTCACTCAACTTTGAAGTTGTCTTTTTAGCTTTGTTTTATCTTCAAGAGCGGGACTAATGGCACGGATTAGGCGACGACTTGAAGAGGGGAAAAAACGGTATCATTCAAATGGTTGTATTTTAGATTTTTGGGACCTCTCTTTTGTAAGAAACTCTAATGAAATGTATTGAGAATGATAACTTAATTTTCAAAAACGACTCTTTTGATTGTTTTCTTATGATTATGACTGTTGTATCCATGAAGTAATACCCCAGATTAGCTTCCGCGGCTATATGTAAAAATGGGGGTGTTACATCTTGGGATAGTAGAAACGATGACGATAGATCATACCACACGCGTGGAGCCTGTATCAACCCATATAGAGCTTTCTTAGTCTGTCATTTTGATTTGGATTGTTCTTGATACGTCAAAACCGTACAGTTTGACTATCGTCTGACCTCTGTCAAGCAATAAATGCCATTCAAGAATTTACGGTATTCAAATCATCTGGTCAGTGTTGTATTATATTTATATGAAGCAGCAAACGCGAGAAAATATTCGAATGGCCTTTGTCTAGCCACTAGAAGCAATGGATTCTTCCAAAAAAAAAAAAAAAAAAAATTTTTGTGTTCCCCCCATCTTCCTCTTCCTGACGGTATGCCATGAGCTACCAATATAGCTTTTGCATAGATTCTCCCCAATTTATCCAATTTCATTACTATATCCATTTTTAAGGTGATTAACCATTCCGCACTTTATTTGGACGAGGATTCATGATGTTCCAGACTTCAAGACGTTTCAAATTTCATTTGCTCTTTCTATGCTATTGTTCGTCAATCTAGCATGCTTGAGTTAAACTGCATCGTTTGTTTGTTTTAACGCGGTTTTCACGTTTTTTGGTTTAACTAAAAGGTAAGATAGCATTATTGTAGCAAACAGTGGGCTTGTTCGTGTAGTTGGGTCTTGTGGAAACAGGATATGGAATTCCACCTATTATATTATGTAACGATGATCTTTGATACCATTTACTGAAGGTGTTTCTGAGATTGGAGCGTCTAAGTGCACAGTGGTAGGAATAACACCCGATGATGACGATTCTTCAGAAACAGTTTCTGGAATTGGAATGCCAAAATAAGGATCGTTACTCATATGTGCAAACTCAAGGTCATGTGACTCTTCTTCAGCACTGAGAGGGATTTTTTGGGATTGTGATTGTTGAGTGGTTTAAGAAGTACTTGAAGAAGGTTCATCTTGATCAACGGTGTTAAGAATGGTTACGATTGACTCACAGATTGTGGAGCTTCTACTACAAGAACTGGAGAGGTAACACTAGCTAAAGGAGAGAAGAACTCATCAAACACTGGCTGAAACACAAGATCCCATTCATTACTCAATGGTGGTACAAATGGTGCTGGAGGAGGAGGGTTTGGAACGAGTCCTGAACTGGGTGTTGCAGGAGTCATTTCAAGAAGCGCGGGTTCTAAACTACTTTGTTTAGAAGCCATAGCCGTCAACTCATCAAAATCGACATGGATAGTTTCAATGATTTTTCGGGTACGTCGGTTGTAGATACGGTAAGCTTTCTTCTTGGGTGCATATCCAATAAAAATACATATATCAGCTTTAGCTTGAAGTTTGCCAAAATTCTCACTATCATTGGATGGGATAGCACAGTGAACACAAAGACATGAAGGTAAGATAAAATAGGGTTTTGGTCATGTAAGAGCTCATACTAGAGTTTTCCATGGCGAGAAGGTCGTATATTGGATCGGTTTTTTGGGTATGTTACTCTTGCGGTATGCGACTGCCTTGGCCCATAGAAAATAAGAGATTTAGCGTAGATTAAACATTGTTCGGGCGACCTTCAACAGGAGTACGATTTTCGCCTTTCAACCATTGCCATTTTTTTGTGGAGTTTGAGCAACATTGTTTTACATGCAGAGATACGACACTCTCATAATAGCCTAATGTGTGGTGTCTTGATTAACAAACTCGAGTCCTTATCTGTCACGAATTTTCTTGACAGTTGCATTCAATCTTAACTTGTATTCATTTTAGAAACTTGATTATAAAAGAAGGTTCTTCATCCTAGATGCTAGAAACCTTTACCCATTGTGACCGAGAGTAATCATTCACAATGACGGAGATTGTACTTTTTTCCTATTTACACTTGTCCAACACGACGGCCCAAAAAGATACCATGTGCAAAAGATATAAGTTTTCTCTGATTGGTGTTCCTATTTGTCTTTAGATTTAGGTTTAAGTGTTTGTTTCTTGCTTTTCCCCATTGCACATGCCGAACATAGATGATCTTTTTCAAATTTTAATTTAGGAAGACATCATACAAGACCATTTTCAGCCAAATGAATAATAGCACCAAAGTTTAAATGTGACAATCATCGGTGCCATAACCAAGATTTGGTCTTTGAGACTTTAGACAAGAGACAAATTAGAGAAGACGACATCATATCCCCCATTGACAATGTATAAAGGTTGGTTTCCCGAGATCCTGAGAGTAAATCAACATCTTCTAGATTACGAACAAAACATGTGTGCTTTCTGAAAGCTACTGCAAGATATGTTAGTTCGCAGAATTGCCCAACGGAGAATAGATCTGTGTCCTAGTCCCTTCCACATAATAAAACCTTGAATTTGTGTCTTTCTATCTGATAATCACCTTACCTCTATAATCTTTGCATCTGGTAGTTATCAACTTGGACAATACCAAAAAACTTCGTGAAACTCGAAATTGGTGAGTTTTTAAGAGCGATTTCTAGTCATATGTTTATGAGGCTTCCGGATCCAATACAACTCAAACACATTTGGACAACTGATATTAACAAGAGATGAAGAAGTTGGAAGAACAACTGAAGTTACTGGATCCCTAGATGTTATTAGGGTTCCGTTTTGTTTGAAATCATAGATTTTTCAATCTTAGGTTTGCTATTGGAACCTCATAGTCTTTGGTACCTTTGGTTTCAATGGTAGAATCAATTAGTTTTCTTCTACTGGTTTTTCGTTGTACACTACTTCTAGTGGAATGGGTTCCTATGAGGCACTTCTTTAGTGGCGGTAATGCCTAGTTAAAGGGGCACGTCTTTTTTCCAACTAAAGTATAAGTCCTTCCTGTAGGTCTATAGTTATATCTAATGTTAGTATAGTAAACACTTGTCCTGTAGGTTTCTCATTTTTCTTTTCTTTTATTAGCTTCTTAACGATCTTAGATTTTGGAACACGTATTTCATATCGAAAACAATTCAAGAAAGCTAATTCTTGTCTAGCATTACAAACATAGAAGTATTAATTTAATGCACATTAGCTCGAATTTGTATTTAATTGAAATGCTGCACATTGCATTTATAGATGGTCAACTTCATATTTGGTTTATTCATCAGACTTAAATATCCTAGAGTGGTCTTATACTTTTTTCTTCTTTCTATGGTACTACTTGTTTTCTACAGGATCTTATCATTTTTTGTATTGTCTGTAGACTTTGACGTGCTAGATTTAGTAGACCGGCTTACTCCTATAAAAGTTAACACATAATTGTTAGTGGTCTGTTTTTCCTATGTTTGGGAAGAGCCTAATTTTTTTTTGGGATGTGCGTGATGCTATGACAGGTTCAGCAAACCTAACTGTTTTCTTCTTGTTGATAGGCGAGACCGCAACTAATTTTTCACTAGGTTTGTGAATATCAGGGCAAGTATCTCAAACATAGCCTAGAAACTCTTGAATCAGCTTAACATACATACAGGCAGAGTAAGATGCACTATCCAAAGGGTTTAGTGATTTAGCTTGTTTAACTATCTCCCTAAGAATAGCAGCTTGTTCCATAGTGTGCTTAAGGTAGTATATGTGAGCTTCCCTATTATTCTTATCCTTAGAAGCCAAGGTTACTAGGTCAAGCTTATACATTCATGGAGCAATAGTGGTAGCATTTGACACTTGGGCAGCATTATCAACTATGTCCTTTCCTTTTAATTTCCTAAGATCATTTTTTAATGCTGTTATGACAAAAACCTTTTCCTGAAGTGGAGCATTTAAATTAGTAATTTCAACAGACTTTTGAGTTAACTGATTGACCAAAGATTCAACATGTTCTTTAGCCTGAGCACGTGATGGTTTAATTGAATCATAGAATTGTTTATAAGTCTGTTTCAAATGCTCATTCTTGGCAATTAGTTTTGTCACCCTATGTTCCAGTTCTATGTTGATGGTTTCAATCTCATCTATATCCTTTTTCACACTGTTTGAGGTGGAAGTTTTATTCAAACGTTTAATGATTGCCTTCAACTTCTCGATTGTTGTGTCTTTTGCTTGAAGCTCAGCTTTCAAATTGTTCAATTCAAACAATTGATTAAATGAAGGTTCAGTTTGGTTCACAGATGTGTTATTCTTTTGAAAAATTTCTTTATTGAGTTGCATTGCAATTTCAAGAGAAATGCAGTGTTGTTCAAGTTCAGAAAATCTTTTTGAAAGTCTATTATACTCATCTTTTTCAACCATGTTGTGTTGTTTGATAAGCTCAGCTTCAAGTTCCAGACACTTGTTGCACATTTCCACATAATTCACAGAATCATTCATAACAACAGAAGAATTCACTTTCACAGAAGTATTCACATCCACAGAAGAATTCACAACAATATTCACAATATCTTGAGAAATGATTTGATCTAAGAGTCGATCGTTTTCAATCAAAAATTGTTTCTTTTGAATTTCAAAGCATTGTTTGTCTACATGATACTGTTGAACAACAGCTTCCATCTGGTTAAAAACTGTTTGAACTTCCGTTACCTCATTTAAAAGATCTTTATCAAAAACATTAAATATGTCTTTTAAAGTCTTTAAAAATGGAATTATTTCCTTTTGAAAAACAGCTTTAGTGTGTTCAAACCCCCATTCCCCTTCTGTTAAAGCATTGGGCGTGATCCGCTTTTTCACCACATTGTCAAATTGGCCAAGATGGTATTTAAGCTTTTTAAGGCTTGTATTAACTAGGCTTACCTTAGGAAGTTCCCGAGGAGCCTCAATTTTGACAGGCGAAGAAGCAGATTGGTCAGTAATAGGGTGTAAAGCTTGTTCATCAGACAGTTCTCATTGTGGGACAAAATGTTTACCAAAATCTTCAGATAATCGATTTAACTCAGCATAATTAATTGGTTTAGTGTTAACTTTCTTTTCTAAGACCATTGGATCACTTTGTTTTAAAAGCATTTTAGATCGACTCTCTTCTTCAAGCATCAAAGTCTCTTCAGAATCAGCAATTGAAATCACATTGGTTTCCTTAGCAATAACATTACCGTCATAAAGCATTGGCCTAATCTGCTGAGCTTTCTTAAGATAGAAAGGATTTTGAAAACCAAGAGCTTGTTTCAGGTTGTTATCATAGAAAACTTATGGTTTCGTGAGCATATGCACAGTTTGCGCGGATTGACCCATTTTACAAACAATGTTGTCCAGTTCTTTAACTTTCTTTTCCAACGCAATTTCTATATCAATATTCTTAGCTTCTTTTTCCTTGGATTTGTTTTTGGAAACATTAAATGTTTTTGTTAACAATTCCTTTTCTTTTGATTGTTCAGAAAGAGTTTGTTTAAGATTGTTAATTTCTTTTTTAAAATCCGCAAACTGTGCATTTTTCTCCCGAATTATATCATCAATTATAAGCTTTTCACGAGTACTTAAATCCACATTTTGTCTTTCTTATAGCAATTTTACCCGTTCTTTATATCTTTCAACACAGCAGATAAGGGATTCGCTTGGCAAATTAGTTTTCATTATCGACCTTGTTACAATTAGTTACTTGATTTGACAGTTGTTCAAACACAGATAATATCAAGGCATCTTGTTATGCAGAAGAATTTGTATCCTGAATAGCTTCATTTTGTGATTCAATCAGATACTGAGAGTACAAAATGATATTACTATCACTATGTATCTCATTCTCTGGATGTTCCACAAAATGAGAAGGTTCAAAATACAGCATCTCTTGAAAACTTTGATTTAGAACATCTGATCCGTAACTAGAAAAATTGGCCATAAGAACTGCTTTGGCTGTAGAGATCTCGTCACAGTCTGAATCATATGCATCCAAATCATATGCTTGATAAGCTGCATTGTGTGTGATGACCAAGTTGTGTAACTGGACCTTCTGCAATACAGGATCTTCCAGAATTCTAAATATCTTCTCATTAAGAACTTTACCATTTCCTTGTGCTTCAACCAATAGAACTTTATCCCTGAACCATGTAGCATCCCTTTTCCTCTTTGGCTTTGGACACTATCTTGCCATATGACCTTCCCCTTGGCAGTTAAAACACTTCACAACCCTTTGTTGACCTGAATAATTCCCTCATGTTCCTGAAGTATTAACTCTTGTTCCTAAAGTACCAACAGCATAAGAATTTTATCTCCCCTGAAGTGGTTGAACAGTCACTCTTCCATCATGAACAGTTGCTTGTTGTCTTGGGTTGGATGAGTTTCTTAGCTGATTGTTGGTACATGGGAAACAAGATGTGACGATAGTAGACAGAAATGACATCATTTTGTTAATGGCATCATTTGGATCATCTCCTTGCTTAAACACAGGAACTGCTAGACCGAAGTCTATTTGAAGAAATTCAGCAAGGTGTGTTTGTTGATTAATTGTGGAGACAATATATTCAATTTAAGGAACAGAACATGGTTGTGGACAAGCCTCTTGATGAATAGTTGATGAGTAAGCATTTGGATACGGTGCTAATGGATAAGTGATTGCAAGTGGTGTGGATGGATAAGTAGTTGAGTAATGTTGTGTGGGATGAGTTGATCCATATTGAGGAGACTGAGATGGTGAAAACTGTTGTTGTTGTTGAAACTGAGGATTGTTGTATGAAGACTGATAAGTGTTGAAGTGAGATGGTGTCATTTGATGATTTGCAACTAATGCAAGTGGATCTTGACTGCGTTCATGCATGAGACAGACTTTATTGGCATGGAGCTCGTGTTGTTCAAGATATGCATGAAGCTGATCAAAGTTGGTAGTATGCAAATCTTTTACTAGCTTGACATCAGTCACGAACTTACTCCATTCAGGTGGAAGACTGTTTAAGAACTTGGTATTAACTTGAAATTGCTCCATTTTCATTTTGTAAATGTTCATGTCATTGATCAGCTGAGTGAATCTTAAGTAATATTGATGAAGTGATTCCCCCTTGATGTGAGTAAACTTATCAAATGCATCATACAATTTACACTCTCTTTCCTGCTTAGTCAAAGAGGTACCTTGTATTAGAAGTTGAATTTTTTTCACATAGATCCTTGGCAACTCTGTGATGATTAACAAGTGAAAAGATATCAGATGGTAGACCTTGAAAAATGATATTAATTTCTTTGAGATCATAATTAGCTTGGATTTTCTCTGTAGCAGACAATTCAACATATTTCTTTGTCCCGGTCACCCCATTTTCTTCAATAGTAGGCCAAATGAGTAGACCGTGTTCGACTGATTCAAGTCTCATTCTTTTGTTCTCTTTGTTTTGCATGTATAGCTCCATTATACTTTTCCAAGAATCATACAAGTCTTTGTCCAATATTGGTGGACGATTTTCAGCACCAGAGAGTATCATGTACTCAGCAAGAGTATTCTTTTGGCCAATTGGCATGATTGAATCCATTTTTGATTATAGAATAAGAATGAAAGATGATCGATAGTGATGGAGTTTGTTGTGTTTAAAGTGAGATTGAATTAAAGTGAATTGTAGTCTTTGGAATAACTCTGATTTTTACAATTCTTGATAAAACCAGGAAAATAAATTTTCACGGGATTGTACGAATCAAAGAACAACCGTATAATTCTCCTAATGAAAGTGTATAATTCTCCCAAGCAAAGCGTATAAATCTCCCAAGCAAAGCGTATAATTCTCCCAAGCAAAGCATATAATTCTCCCAAGCAAAGTGTATAATTTTCCTAATGGAAGAGGGTATAATTCGTCCAATTGAAGTATAATTTTCCCAAGAGAACAACGTATAAATTTCCTGAAGATTTATGTATAACTCGACTAATGAGATACGTATAATTCGCCTGAATGAATACGTATAACTCGCCTAAATGAATACATATAATTCGCCTACAAATATACGTATAAGTCGCCTGAGCAAGTAACGTATAAATCGCCCAAATGAATACATATAATTCGCCTGTTGAAATCGTATCAAAAAAAAAAAAAAAAAAAAAAAAAACAAAAAAAAAAAAAAAAAAAAAAAAGAAAAAAACAAAAAAAAATAAAAAAAATAAAAAAACAGAAAAAAAAAGAAAAAAGAAAAAAAGAAAAAAAAAATAAACAGACAAAAAAAAAAAAAAAAATGAAAAAAAAAATAAAAAAAAAAAAAAAAGTAAAAAAAAAAATTAAAAAAAACAAAAAATAAAGAAAAAAAAGAGAAAAAAAAAAATAAAAAAAAATAAACAAAAAAAAAAGAAAAGACAACAAAAAAAAACAAAAGAAATAAAAAAAAATAAGAATAAAAAAAAAAAAAAAAAAAAACAAAAAAACAAATAAAAAAAAAAAAAAAAAAAAAGAAAAATAAAAAAAAAAAAAAAAAAAGAAAAAAAAAAAAAGAAAGAAAAAAAAAACAAAAAAAAAAAAAAAATAAAAAAAAAAAAAATAAAGAAAAAAATAAAAAAAAAAAAAAAAAAAAAAAAAAAAAAAAAGAAAAAAAAAGAAAAAAAAGAAAAAAAAAAGAAAAAAAAAACAGAAAAAGAAAAAAACAAAAAAAAAAAAAAAAAAAAAAAAAAGAAATAAAAAAATATAAAAAAAATAAAAAAAAAAAAAAAAAAAAAAAAAAATAAAAAAAAAAAAATAGAAAAAAAAAAAAAAAAAAAAGAAAAAAAAAAAAAAAAAAAGAAAAAAATAATAACAAGAAAAAAAAAAAAAAAAAAATAAAAAAAAAAAAAAAAAAAAGAAAACAAAGAACAACCGTATAATTCTCCTAATGAAAGTGTATAATTCTCCCAAGAAAAGCGTATAATTCTCCCAAGCAAAGCGTATAATTCTTCCAAGCAAAGCGTATAATTCTCCCAAGCAAAACATATAATTCTCATAATGGAAAAGTGTATAATTCGCCCAGAAAAATGAAGTATAAATCGCCCAAGAGAAACAATGTATAAATCGCCCAAGAAAAACAACGTATGTCTCACCTGATGAAGTAATGTATAATTCGCCCAAGTGAGTACGTATAATTCGCCTGAGTAATATGCACGTTTAATTCGCCTGAGTAATACACACGTGTAATTCGCCTAAGTAATACACACGTATAAATCGCCTGAGTAATACATACATATAATTCTTCTGAGTAATACGCACGTATAAATCGCCTGAACTTCTATGTATAACTCGCCTGAGGAACACACGTATAACTCGCTTGATTTACACCGAAACTCAAAATCTAAAAATCTTAAAAAGACTTACTTTTTGACGTTTTTATCTAGTTTTTCTAGTAAATCTTACCTATCTAAGACTATTAGAACCTTAAAAACACAAACTTTATTGTTTTTCACATGAAAAAATTGAAATCAAGATTCAATTACAAAAACCCTCTTTTTCGAAAAAAAATCTTAAAAAGATCAAAATTTTGAAGTTTTACCAAGGTTTTTCTTGTACAACTAGACTATACTAAGGTAATATAACAAGAAAGTATCAAACTTTATGGTTGGAAACCTATAAAAGATGAAGATCTTTTGATATGGTTCTAACCAAAAACACGCCTAAAAACACCTATAAAACGTACACAAAACCTACACAATCACCCCATAGCTCTTGATACCAATTGTAGAATATCTTAACATACAAGGTATGGATTCTATGTAGAGTTTAGAAAGAAGAGAGGTGGTTGGATGAACACTTAGAGAGAGAAAGAAAAGAAAGAAAAGTTAGATTACTATGTGTAAATTGAATAAACAACCAACACCCTTTCCATAGCATGGAAAGGGTTTATATATGCTTATCTAGGTCGGCCATGGGCTTTATCTATGGAATTTCCATGGGATTTTCCTAAGCTAGCCTAGTTAGTTTCCAAATATTACTTAAAGAGCTATCTAATGATATTAATGGAAATGACTGATACTTTCGTATTCCTAACACCTTGATTCTTCATCCTCCTCATCTATGGTTTTGTTATCCAACTCGGCTAATAATAATGCACGCCGCTCTATCGGTACTTTGGGTAAGATAAATAAACCTTGTTTTAATTTTGCTAGAGGTTTTTGTCGATTTGGTGATAATTGTCGCTATATGCATAGGGGGTACTAATATCGAGGTCAATGGGAATACCTCACTTTGGTCCACGAGTGCTCTCACCCTAGTTCCTCCTCGGGCACACAAACTATGATCCAAGAACAAATGATGTCATTGATTCAAACGCAACAACAACTTTTGGCTCAATAGAGGTTTAATGGGAATAATAATAGAGGGCAGTTTAATATGTCGAGTTTAAATGCTCCACTTCCTGTGAACAATGTTACATCTCCTAATACAACTTTGAACCCGCTAGCCTTTCATACCAGCCCATCTACTTTTTATTCCATTTTGTCCAGCCCGCCTGGTTTCCCTATCAACCCATCAGCCCAAACTGTTAGAACTCAACCGACTTATAACCTTGGACAGCCGGCCCATAACCTTGGACAACCGACCTCTTATGCGCAACCCAGTCAGCAGGATAGAGTAGGCCAGTCAGGTCAGTCAACAACAGGTCAGCAGTTTGGTCAACTGTCGGGACAGGAAAATACTTTGCCTCACGTGTTTAACGCATTGATGATTCAGGATCCTTCTACTAGCAATTGGAACATAGATACAGGTGTGAGTTCTCATTAAAATGACGTTGTTTCTAATCTTAGTAATGTTTTTAATTTTTGCATTTATCCATCAGTGTTGGTTGGTGACGGGTATTCCATACCCGTTACCAACTATGGCTATAGTATTTTTCCTACTCCTCATCGACCACTTCCTTTAAATAATGTTCTTATTACTCCTAATATTGTCAAGAATCTAATTTATGTCCGTCAGTTTGTTCGTGATAATTATTGTATTGGTGAGTTTGACGCTTTTAGTTTTTCTGTTAAGGATTTCATAACTCGTCGAGTGCTGCTCCGCTGTGATAGCACTGGAGATCTTTACCCGCTTACGAAGTCTTCTCCCATTCCCTATGTTTTTCTCACCAGTCAGTATACGTGGCATCAGCGTCTTGAAAATCCATGAAGTGAAGTGTTATGTCGTGTTCTTTCTAGTAATTCAATTTTGTGTAATATAGAGAAACCTCTCGTTCTTTACCATGCTTGTCATCTTGGCAAACACGTGAGGCTTCCATTTGTTAGTTCTAGTACTTTGGTTCAGTCTTGTTTTGAAATTGTTCACTCGGATTTGTAGACATCCCCAATTTCGAGTTTATCTGGTTTTAAATACTACTTGTTATTCTTGGATCATTATTCGTAATGTGTTTGGGTTATCCATTAATAAATCTGATGTTTTGTCCAAATTTGTTTTGTTTCGTAACTTTGTTCACACTCAATTTAAGTGTGAAATAAAGTCATTTCAGTGTGATCATGGTGGTGAATTTGACAACCACGCCTTTCATAAGTTATTTGCTATTAATGGGATTCAGTTTCGCTTTTCTTGTCCACGCACCTCACAACAAAACGGAAAGTCTAAAAGGATGATTCGAACCATAAACAAGCTTATTCGCACGTTACTGTTTCAGGCTCATTTACCTCCTAATTATTGGGTTGAAGCCCTTAATATGGTCGTTCACTTGTTGAAAATTTTACCATCACGCGCCATTGACAATGAAATCCCTTTTACTCGTCTTTTTGGAACCACACACGACTATAGTCTTTTACGTCCTTTTAGGTGTCTCTATTACCCCCACCTTGATACCAATCATAAACATGAACCACAAGCCACACCTTATATATTGTTGGAACACGCCACCAATCACCATAGATATCGTTGCCCTAACCTTAACACAAATAAAATTATCATTTGATGACACGTTACCTTTGATGAGACGGTATTTCCGTTTGGCTCAATGATACTCACCTCGAGTCCCTCATATGAGTTTTTGGATGATTCATCTAATGTTATTTATAATATTATTAGATCATCCCCAATCTCTAATCCAAATACACCTCACGTACTAACAAATACATTTTTTGGTCCATTTCCTACTCATGAGCCTCACGTACTGCAAAATGACCTAACTCATGAGCCTTTTTCTACCATCGAACCCGCTACTGTTCAACACCATACTGACCTAACAACTAATGTTTTAGTCCAACAGCCCTTTACCCCACCTTCAGCCAACATCCCCCTACCACATCAATTCACACATGCCTGATTCAAAATGAGCCTACTACGCCTCAACCCACTTCCGTTTCAAATGATAACCTGAACCCAGTTTCGGTTCACCCCATGGTCACACAGTTTCGAGTCGGGACTAATCGTCCTATAAAACGTCTTAATCTTCTTGTCCCTCGACCCTCAGAGGCCAATGTTGTTCGGTATATGTGGTTGTTTTGACTTAAAGTTTTAGTAGACGAGACTCTTAGTCGCTACAAGGCTTGTCATGTGGTGAATGGCAGTACGTAGTTATATGGTGTTGATTTCGATGAGACATTTAGCCCGTGTCACACCCCGAGAATTTCCGGTCAATATTTTAAACTTTTTCTACAATTATTTTTTACTTTTATACGTTACGTTTGAATCTGGCGGTTTACCGGGAAGTAAACCCGCGTAAATCTAAAAAACGTCATCGGACGCGTTCAATCATTTAGAAAAACTTTTTCTAAATTATATATTTTACATTTTAATTAACGTTAAGAATGGAGATCTTGCGGTTTAACCGAAGTAAACCCTCGTAAATCTAAAAAAAAACGTCATCGGACCAGCGTTCCGGCATCGGATATTCGATTATAGTTTTAGATATTATATGAGTTTATATTTAACCTTTTCTTAAGTAGTTTTCATAGTTTTCGATCACTCCCGATATTAATCTTTTAAACTACTTTATTGTCTAAATTGCAGTTCTTTATTGCGCTTTAACTTAAAGCGAACCCTCGGAAAACTCGAAATCGTTTCATTTAAACTTTAGTTATCATCCATCTCATATTGTTAAGCCAAAAATTTCGTTCATATCCCTCCCGCTCCTTATATTAGACGCCTAAACCTAAACCAAATGCACCATGAATCTTGAAATTAAATACAAGAACATCTTTTGAAATATTCATGCATGTGTGCATGAAAGTGACATATAAAGAAGTCATTCTCATGCACATATCCTTATGGAAGACTTGCACATGTGATCATTTGGACTTATGCACCACCATTTGACTTGGAAATTCAAATTTGAGACATAATATGAACCATGGACCAAAATTTTGAACCATATGGTCCTTGTGGCTTAGTTCGGCCGAGCAAACAAACCCACACACCTTTGGTGTGTGTTGGTCACTTAATACTTAAAAGCATGTAACCCTAAAGCTTCCTTGGCCTATAAATACCTTACATTCTCACAACTTTGGGTTTCTAATTCATTTCACAAGCCACCAACAATTTTCTTCTCTCTTTTTCTCTCCTCTTGGCCACGACACATACACACACATATACTTTCCATAGTTTTGATTTCTATCAAGATCCAAGCATTCCAAGTTCATTTCTAAGGTTACCTAAGGTGTTTGCAAGTATTAATTCTTTGATTTAAGGGTTTTCTTCAAGATCTACAAATTAGGGTTTGGTTATTATTTAGGGTTTTTCAAGATCTATTGATTTTGAGTATAGATCTTGTGTTATTACTTCTTATTCTTCATTCTTGTAAGTATCTTGAATCTTTCTTTGTAGTTTTTCTTATGTTCTTATTATATGTTTAAGATCCATACATCCATATGTTGTGTTTTAATTTTTGAAAGATTTTAAAGACAAGATTTCATAAATAATGATACTACTTTATTTTACTAGTTAAATATTATGTTCTAGGTAAGATGAGAGTTGATGAGTGTTGCAACAATAGAAATGAAGGGATTCGGTTAGATTTAGGTATGGTTTTGTTGTGGATTAGTTGTGAATGGAGATTAGGCTAGATTAGGCACTACTGTGATGTTTGGGTAGATTTTTGTTGCGTTTTCGACAAAAAGTGCTTGCTGTAACAAATTTGTTTTGAGGTTTTGGTCGACCTAAAAATGTTTTCATTAGGCGTAAAAGTAGTTTTTGAAGAGCTCATTTCGAATAGATAGTTTTTCATATATCACACTTTAAAAACGGATTTAAAACGACCAAGTTATAGCCAAATAAAACTTGAAACATTTTTCGACGAAACCAAATGAATAGTTGCTGATGTGAATAGTAAAACGGGTTTTCGGACACTTTCAGACATTTTTAGACTTTCTAAACACTAGTAACACATATCTATTGATTAGTATCATTTAAAGACGTCGTTAGCATATTTTAGGAAAAGCGATAAAGTTACTAAAAATAGTAAGTTTGGTAAGAATTTAACGAAACGGACATAGAAGTTAAGCGATTAAGGCTAGTTAGTGCATTTTGAATTATGGAAACTTAACAAATGTAGGGGACGGTATTAACGTCCCGAAACTGAAAACTTTCCTAAAATAGAAACTTTCTAAAAATAGTAACTTTTGGATAAACACCGAAACTTAACGAAAAACTATATGATTTCATTTCATCTTGTTTTATTAAACCAACTAAAGCAAACACACATGGATGTCTTTTGGTAATGAACATATTGTGCAATTCTTGGCATACTTTTCGTGTTTCTGAGACGCGTTATTATTCTAGGTCGCGGCTAGATTTCTATATCACCTTTTACTTGCGTGATTATCATTTGCTCATTTTGCTAAGGTGAGTTCATAGCCCCACGTTTTACTACTTTTACTTTACTATTTTAGGGTGAGAAACATTGCTTGTTTTCAAACTATGGACACAGTTACTTTACGTTTCCTTTTCCTGATTACGTGTTGCCTAAGTAGCGAATAGACCACTAATGCCCGAATTATCATGAACCGTCAATTGCTTAACCGACTGACTGGTTAAGTGAGCATGAATGTTGTAAATAGATCTATTGGGAGTAATTATCCCTATCCGGGTAAGTAGCGCTTACTAGATTCGGAGGTCCCGAACAAACGGATATATACCATGTCGGATTGTCAATAGGTGATCTTGGTCAGATACCTCTAGGGCGTGGAATACTATTTGGCATATAAAATGCTTCCTTTTAAATTGAGCTTCGGTGTCATGAGCTTAGTGCAACAGTAAATACATTCTTTTATGTGAAGTTGTATCTGTTATAACTGTCACGTGCGTACTGTGAACTTGTGGTCCACTTTTAATACTAAATTCAAACCTATGAATTCACTCAACTTTATGTTGACCGTTTTAGCATGTTTTTCTCAGGTGCTTAGCTGTAGATGTCTTTGCTTGCTTTTTGGTGTCGCTATGCATTAGGCCAATTTTCAAGAAACGATATTATCTACTGTTTAAACATCGTTGTCAATTTCTAAAACTTGTATTCGCTTCCGCATATTATCTTTAAATTTATGTCAAATTTTAACCATTTTAATTAATGCAACGATGTTGGATTTTCAAACGTACCCTTAGAGGTCGTTCTTTGTATCTTGTGTGATGTGTATTATGGCGTCACGCCCTCGGACACGTGTATTTCGTCCAGGCCCCATTTGGGGGTGTGACAATCTTAAAGATCATCAATTGTAAGTCATTTCATCTATTTTCTTTCAATTTGAGTCTAGGGTTCATAATGTACACAATAATTGAAATTGGGGATTTTTCATTTTTCTTTCAAATTTGTACAATTAAGACTACTAGGATACAATGTATAACTAATATGCTTCCTTTAGACATAGGATTTGCATACATTTGTAAGTTTGTTGAAAAATTGATTTCGAACCAAAACCCTAATTTTATTTTCAAATCACTCACGTTAGGAACATAATAAAATTATCATTATGCATTGTTAATACAACTTAAAAACGTTTTCAAACACATGCATAATGATCTCATAAACAAAGGTCGAGATACATAATTCATATGTATTTTTTGACATGTTTGGATGAGCAAAATCAAACTAAGGTGCGTTTGGATTAACTCTTAGGATTTTAAAGTTTAGGCCGAGTTAATCGTTACTCCAAATTTGTCACATTTAGGCACACACTAGGCACGAACTTAAAATATCAACACATATGTAAAAGATTAAAATATTACTTTGATTGTTTTATTTTAGGTAACAATGCCTCCAATTACCGCATTAGATCATCAAAAGACCCGAAACTACATTAATTTCATATGAATATCGTTCTCCAATAAAAGAAAAACTAAGAAACCTTGAGGAACATTACATTCACGAGGGTGGGGTGGTTTTTGATAACTTTACGGATCTAAATTATGTTTGGTCTTTGTTTCATTTTGTCGAGTTTGAGTGTCTCCTTGAAATCAATGAACAAGTGTGTCCTCGTTTTATTCTTGAATTTTACAGTCAGTATTGATTGAGTTATTCCGCATGAAGGTCTAAAGGTTTGTGAATAATTATTCAAAATCAATTATTTCTCTTCTCTTGAAGATTTTGCTCAAAATTCTTAGAATACCTTATTGCGGGGTGGTGTCTGTCTTTAGTGACAGATGGTCACTTGATAAGTTGGTATATGGTGCCCCTTCGGAAGGCCCATATCAAACCAACCTCCCTTCTCCCGATGATATCATCTCGTATATTCAAGAAGATCGAGAAGGTCAAGTCTCCCCCCCCCCCCTCCCCCCCCACTCGCATCCGTCATCAAGAAGAAGTTGCGGTTCAAGATTATCAAATTCTCACTCGTGAAATTGTGTCAACTTTGAAACCTTTGGAAGAAATAATTCGGGAAAATATTTTCTGTTTGGGGGGTAATCGGGACCACGTTCCCGCATGTCTTTGTTATATGCTTTATTGTGTTGCAAACTCCAAAAAATTCAATCTTGCCTATTACATGGCAAAACGAATAGAGTGGGTTACTAAGCAAGCTAGGTTAATTCTACCCTATGGTATGCTATTGACCCGCTTGTTTGATTTCATCATTGGTGAAAATCCCGAATTGCAAAATGAATCTTATGTCTTGTACGATCGTGTCATGAATCCTCTTTCCACTCAACTAGAGTGAAAACCTAGAAGGGATCGTGGCACGAGAAGAGGTCGTCCATCCACTTCCTCCTCCACCTTCGATCAACCATCCTCATCTCATCTCAACAATGATGATGATGATGGAAATGATGAGGGGACCTCACGTGCAATTACCCCTTCCCCCATTCGTTATGTCAATTCGTTAACTAATCAAATTCCTCAAGTTTTTTAAAACCCACCTAACATTGACCCTCACTTGAAACCATTTTACACCCGCCAAACCGAAATCATCAACCGTCAAGTACAATTACGAGATGAGCAGCGTGGTGGAGTAAGGTCAATCGGAAAAAGTCTTAGAAGGTTATGGAGAAACATGAAGAAGTGAGCTATGAGGGAAATTACTTTATGACATTATTATCTATATTATTTACCAATCTATTATGCTTAGGTATTCAAAGTTATACTACTTATTAGTAACTTAGTACGAAGTACGGGCAACATTACTTGCCTTGGATGATCATTCAATTTTATCATCCTAAACTCATGCTTGCATGCACCCTAATACGCTTTGGCTATTGTTATATTATGCATGCTTATAAAATTGTCCATTTTCCTACATATGATTTCTTGATTGAGCTTAGGATGTTTAGTCTTATAACCTTGATTGTTAAGTTATTAATAATGATTCATAATGAATTGGATTTGACTCATAACGGGATAACATAGGAAATTGTCTATTATACGGTATTTACAGAAAATCAGAAGAACTGAAAATTTTCTTGTTTCTCCATAGCACGGCCCCAGTATACTGGGCGGCCCCCTTAATATATATGGACCGCCAGTATTTATAGGACCGCCATTAGAGTTCACAGTAATTTTCAATGGGCTCTGTTTTTCTGTGTTGTTGTCTATTCTTTCTTAGACCCAGCCTAAACCTTCGGCATTTTACTACAAACCACTTTTGGATTCCAAAAACTCAACTCTCATGCTTCTTCCACTTGATTCTTTTTCCTCCCTAATGTAAATAAAGCTCATCCTCTCACCTTTTATTCATCATCTTCTTCTCCTCTCACCATTTACCATGAATTCCCACCAATGCATTCTCATTAAAACCCTTCCAAGAAAATCAAACTCACATAATCCTCTAGACAACTATTTGTCAACATTCTAGTAAGAAGTATCACCAAACACCTTCTCTACAACAAATTCTTCATCTCCAACTCCTCAAATGCACCATCAAAACCCTACACCCATAATCAAACCTCATCAGTCAGAGACACATTCTTCTTCCTTTCACTCAAAACTTCAATTTTACCACCATTTTACATAATACCAACCCTCTCCTCATAATTTGAAACCCTTTGATTGACAACCAATTTCGGGGTTCATCCTAGACCTTAAACCTCATTCCACTTCAAAGTATCCTTCTTTGGATATCACACTCCCTTTGTCACCAATCACTCCTCTTGATCACATTTACGACACTCCATCACCACCATCTCCACCACAACCTCAACCACCTATCATGGGTTATCCTCTTTTCTACAACTATAATGACTATCATGGGTCAACTTGCATATGTTGCTCTCACAACCAAAACCTTTTCTTCACTTTAAGAGATAAGATGAACATCATATTTGCTCATCTTGAATATCTTCTCACTACCGCAATCACCTCACACTTTCCACCTCCACCATGAAAAGTCTTCAAATGTTTTCATAAACGTGTCACCCCAAACCTTTTGCTCAAAAGTCATTCTCTATGATTCATGAATCATTTAGGACTTATGTAGTATTGTTTCTCTTTATCTCATGACGTATGTAGTGTAACTTATGGATTAATTATCTTGTATTAGCTCTAGCCTTATTTTGCATGAATGTATTAGTTTCATTTGCTATTGTATGAGTTTCTTGTTGGTTAAATGAAACTCTCTTTTGGGTGACTTAAAACGCATGTGTTGCTTTACAAGTATTTGTTTGCACTTGTATTTATAACTTTGTTTTGTTAGCACATAATTTTCGTTAGATCGATCCTTGGTGCCCAAACAAGGGGGAGCATACATCAAGGGGGTGATATCGTCAATTTCTTTCTTCCTACAACAACTCGACGATCATCCTTTTTGAATTCTAGAAAAAGGGAGAGAAATAGAACAAAACTCATTAATAATGTGTAACTATTAATTTTATACAATTGAGTTTACTTTTGTCATCATCAAAAAAGGGGGGAGATTGTTTAATACAAATACTGTCTACAAACGTTATTTATATTTTTTTGACCTCTCGGACGTTTTAATAATAACAAAATGGTAAAAACGTTTACGTTAAATTAACACGTTTACAAAATTATTAATCGTACAAAATTCTATTTCTAGATTAGTGATCACTTAAGGTAATGAACAAACAAATCATTAAGCATGATTATGTGATCAAGAGAAAATATTTTTCTCCTCATCTATTACATTTTACAAATATTATTTTCACAATTTATTTGTACAAATACATTTTCTATATGAAAAAAAGTTTATTTACAAAACTATAAATTTGAAATTCAAATTTTCCCCCCAAAACGGAAGCTTCTACACCAGATACAACCTTCCCCACAAAAAGACAAAAAAGGGAGCGGAGTCTAGGTGGCGGCCCCCTTATATATATGGGACCGCCGGGACCGCCACCAGTTACCGTTGGCTTTTCCTGTCTATAAATACTGGTCCACCCCTTGCTGAAAATTATTCCTCTTGGCACGAAATTTTTCAGTCTCTTCTTTCTCTCTCTAAAACTTATTTCTCTCACTAAAACTCTTGATCACTAACATACTTAGATCTTGTTTCAAGTGATCTAATCTCTTCTTCTCATCTCTTCCCTCTCATTCAAGTGCAAGAGAAGAACACTCGTATTCGTCAAGAAACGAAGTGTTAATTAGTGATCTCTCCTCTTTTCTTCTAAGTAACAAACCTCTATTGTATTTATCTTGTGTATTTGTGTGATTCGGATATTGTGTAGATCCGATTGTGTAGATCTTGTGAGTGTGTATATCTTGTGAAGTGGTAGATTGGTTCTAGCTAAGATTAGGACTCGACATTTAGCTTAGTGTCGGAAAATAACGTAAGCGACGTGTAAACAGTTTTCTCCGCCTAAAGGGAGCTTGTTGACATAGTGAAATCTCGAGTCGGATACTCGGGGAGTGGAGTAGGGCAAAGAGGTGCTTCGTAGCCGAACCACTATAAAATCTTGGTGTCTTGGTTTGGTCGTTTCTTTTCTTATCTCTTTATATTATTATTATTGTTATTTAATTTTAGTTTAGATAGTTATTGTTTGTTCATATTGTGAATTGGTTAAACCTATAACTCGGATCTAAATATTTTTGAAAGTAAACTTTTAAAACGTAAAACAAACGTGTAAACTATTCAACCCCCCCTTCTAGTTTCCACAAAACGATTTAATTAAAAACTCAGAAATCTCCGTTACTTGTTTTATAAGCATCTCAAACTCATTCTGGTATTCAGCCACCGTACCCATTTGCAAGAGCTTAGATAGTGCGTTTTCCACGAAGCGTGCTTTCGTTGCACGGGTTAATGAAAAAGCTTCGCCTAAAGTTGTGGTGTTTGACCTTAAGAGTGCACATTGTAGAGTCGGTTTAAGTCCAGAGATGTAAAATGATTTAAGTAAGTTTTTAGAGATTCGTGTTACTCGATTTGCAAGTATTACAAACTTACTCTCATATTCGGCCAACATACCCATTTGCAAGAGCTTTAATAGTGCGTCTTTCGCGTCCCGATCGTTGTCGCCTGATGCCATTAACAGTCCTCCCGTGAACAATAACTCGAAGAACAAAAACAAAAAATTATGGTAAATAGTACCGTGAATTTACCACTTGTGAAACAGTAACTCGAGTGAACATTGTAGCGATGTGAACTAAGCACTCGTCGTGGATAGTACTCGATGAACAGTAAAAAAATTAATTTTTTTGAACCTAATCTCAACTGATATCGTCTAATTAAACATGGGATCTATGGCGGTTATTTATGTGATATTTTATCATTTCTCGTGAACTTTTGGTACTTAATCAAGCTTAAATTGCTTATAGGTTCACTTGAAGATTCTAAAGACTCAAGCTCAAAGATCTACACACTTTGGAAAGCGAATACAAGAAAAGAAAAGTCTCTATTTAAAAGTTCAAGAAGTTCGCCACACTTTCTACAAAGTTCGCCGCACTTTCCTATGAAGCCTCTAAAACCGGCGCACCTATATCTTTGTTCGCCACACTTTTCCCGAAGTCAGAAGAGTTAAAGTCTAATAAATGCACCTGATTAATCACCGCAAAAACCGCCCCTCCCCCCCCCCACACTTTTATTTGTAAGTGCGCCGCACTTCCAGTCAAAACATTAAATGACCATCGCATTAACTCCTCAAGTGCGCCGCACTTAATTCTAAAACCGGCACACTTTTTCCAAATTTTATCCTATAAATAGAGGACAATTTTTGCATTCCAAATTATCCCACACATAATCACTCTCACTACTCCATACACACACACTTCCCTACTACCAACCAAAACACCTTGAAACATCCCCTCTTGAAGAAACAGATTTAACGATCTAAGATATCGAAGAAGTTTTCTTACTTAATTGTTGAAATTATGGAAGTTAATGTAAAGTGTGATTTTGTTATGAACTCCTTAGCCATGAGAGGCTAAATCTCTCATGACTACTCGGTGAAGTTACGATAATGAATAAGCGTTTGGTATGATCTTGATCATCTTAATCTTAAGCTTATATTGCAACCCTGTCATATCTTATCTTATCTACTTTTGCTTATCAACCTAGATTTATTTAATCATATCGGTATTTAGGTCGAAAAAGACCGTTTGATCTATGTGGTTTTAAAGATTTGTCTATGGTCTTTATCGTTTGTGCTGAGAAATCCACTTTCGTAAATTGACAAACAAATAAGCTTTGATATACTAGTAACTGGATTATTTGAGTGACACATTTGGTCTAGTTAACTAAATATAAGTCTTAAGTTAAAACAAGTTGATTTATGAAAACGTTTTTTGACGAGAAATCGCCTTTATAAATTCAAGTGCCCCACTCTCATGGTCACTCATTTAATCACTTATAATTATATTTTCAATATCTGGGTAGTCATCTTTATTATCATGGTAAAAAAATAAGTTACTTTCAAATAGTTAAATTCTTATTCTTCTTGGCTGATTATTTGAACATGACTCTATCCCTGTAGACATGACTAGGTCTTACCTAAAAAGATTATACTACATACGTGGGTTATACTTTTACCCGTGTGTTTCCATATAATTGTCCGGTATTTTCAGTATTAAAAATTTAAAGCTTTTGAAACACATCAAAGTTTTTGGGGCCGCTGCCGGGGATTTCTTAGCTGTTCTGTAGTCAAACTCTGGAAAATTACTTTAACTCCTCCTCATTTTCAAAAATCGCCGTACAGTTTTCTGGCAAACTGACCCAAACAATTTCTCCTTTGGATGCATACACGTGCTTCCAATTCTGAACTGTTGTGAACTGTTTACCTGAATGAACGTATTCTGAATCAAAGACGTCGTCGATTAAAACAGAAGAGTTCCATTCGATCAACGAAACAATCACCTAAAACCGAGATTTGTCTATCGCCTATCTCAACGTCAACCACTTCCTTCACTTTCTTGATACTCTTGAAAATCTTTTCCCAATGGATGATGAACCCATGTGGGATGCTGACCGTGTTGTCGCTCCGACTCCCGGTTCCGCAATCACTATTCCTGAAACTGCTAACGAATTTGCTATCAATGGTAACCACTTGACCCTCGTCAAAGGAAATCAATTCGATGGTAGAACCAAAACCGATCCTCATAAACATATTCACGAATTCTTCGGAATCTGCGATATGTTTAAATACAGAGATACCGAAAATAAAGCCGTCCGCCTACTGATGTTTCCCCTATCCCTTACTAGGGAAGCAAAAACATGGCTGGATGAACTCAACGAAGGAACTATCGAAACATGGGATGAAATCCGAACCGCTTTCATTAGCCGATTCTTTCCCCCATCTTTTTTCGACCGACTCCTCGAAGAAATCCGAGCTTTCTCTCAACACGAAAACGAATCTCTAACCGATGCTTGGCTTCGTATGAAGGAAATGCTCCAAAACTGTCATGGTCACAATTTGTCCAAAGGAAATATCATTAAAATCTTCTATCATGGTCTCAACGAAATAACCCAAGAAGTTCTGAATGTCGTAGCTAGTGGTATTTTCCTCTATAAAACACCAAATCAAGCTTATCAGGCTTTTGGAAGGACAAGGTCTTACTCAAGCTCGGATTGGCTAAAAACCAAAGAAAACTAAATCATCTCTTAAGAAATGTGTTGTTTTCGTCGATTTGAAGGTAGCGGGTAGGTAATTCCGATATCACAAAATTATGGCCCGAATTTTGCATGACCCTGACAAATGGTTGCTTAGTATAAAGAACTCCAAACCCATTCTTAAAAAAAACTAAAACCCGTGATCTGATGAGATGATGATACCCTATGTCCATTAAAGAGGAGCTAAATTCATGCGAAAACTTGTGTAAGACTCGTTTTTACAATGTTATACCGCCGACCGGAGACTAAATCGCGATAATTGGCGTTCAAAAAACGGAACGAAGTAGTTACAATCGAACAACTATCAATCCAATAACGATGATAAATCCATACGGATTCTTCAGAAACGCAATAAATGATTTCATGAAATCTCGCAATAACCAAACGCTGTTCGTCAAGAAACATTCATGGGATCTCAAAACTCAACTTGAAACTGTTGCCAAAAATCGTCAAGCTTCAATTCAAATCCTTGAAAAACAAGTTCGACAGACCGTCTGACAAGCATTCTTATTTTATGGTCGACATTGGATCTCTTCCTAGTAGTAACACTCTCAACCAAACCCACATGGCATAATTCAAGCCTACAACACCAAATCTCGCAATGGGCATGTGAATGACGTATTCACATGAAGTGGTAAATCCTCAACACACCAGTTAACTAATGATCAACAAACAAAATTCTGAAAACTCCTATCCCTTCGATAAGGCGTTGATGAAGCAAGAAGAACCCAAACCACAACCAAAAAACTCAAAAATCCATAAACAGTCAAGGGAAACTTCATACCCAAATCCATATATAAACGAAAATTCCGTATTCCTTAAACGTCATGGAAGAGAAATGGAAAGCTCAATACGGAAAATTTCTCGACGTAATCCTGTGCAGTACGAATCAATTGTACCTCTTATCGATGTCTTTGCCGGAGATGCCTTAATATGGAATTTCTCAAGGAATTCATAAGCAACAAACTTAGATTCGAACAAATCTATGTCGCTTTCTTAAGCTACGAAAGTTCAGCAATGATCCAAAACAAAGTTCTACCTAAACTCGGAGACCCCGGAAGTTTTCTTATTCCAAGTAATTTCAACAAAACTTTCTCCTGTAATGCCTTATCCGACCTTGGGGCTAGCATTAACCTTATGCCATATTCGCTAGATGCTAAATTATCTCTCGAAAGTCTTAAACCTAACAAAATGAGCGTAAGATTAGCCGACAGATCATTCCAATACCCTGTTGGAATAGCTAAAAATATGCTCGTTGAAGTTGGTAAACTCACCTTTCCTGCTGATTTCGTTATTCTCGAAATGGAAGAAGATAGTAAAGTTTCCCTCCTTTTTGGGAGTCAGCCCTTTCTTCCACTTGTGACCCCCTGGCCAGGGGTTTTAATTAATCCTCGTTAAACAGAAACAAATAACCTTGGAGTTAGAACTGATACGACCATGATTTTCAATTTCGTTTTTGCTAATGAAACAGCTATTACTATATTAAAAAGATGATACTGTTCAGTATCGATGTGTCATCGATGAAATCTTAGAAGAAGATTTCGACGCTCTTCTAGATGAAGGTAGTAAAATTCTTCATTCCATCGAAGGAACCCTTCTTGAAGAAGAAATCTTTGCTGAATTTGATGAATTCATGGTAATGACTGTTGATGAAAACTCTGATTCTGAATCTGACACCGAAGATCCACCATTCGAAAAAATAACCAACAATACTGATTATAAAATCAAAACATCTATCGAAGAACCTCTTACGGATCTCGAACTTAAACCCCTTCCTGATAATCTGGAATATGTATTTCTGGAAGAGCCCTCTTTTCTTCCTGTTATCATATCATCTCAGCTATCTAAAGAAAAGAAGAACATACTCATATCCGTCCTTAAAAAACACAAGCAAGCCTTCGCTTGGAAAACAACAGATATTCCTGGTATTTGCCCATCATTCTGCAAACACAAGATATAACTTCTGGATGATAAGAAACCAGTTGTCCAAAAACAAAGAAGGTTAAACCCAAACATGCAAGAAGTTGTCAAAAAAGAAATCATGAAACTCTTGGATACCAGTATAATTTATCCAATTGCCGATAGTCCTTGGGTTAGTCCTATCCACTGTGTACCAAAGAAAGGTAGTATTACAGTTGTCAACAACGAAAATGATGAACTTGTTCCAACCAGGACCATTACGGGTTGGCGAGTATGCATCGATTATCGTAAACTCAATGAAGCAACCGCAAAAGATCACTTTCCCTTACCTTTTATGGATCAAATGCTAGAAAGACTAGCAGGAAATAAATACTTCTGTTTCCTCGATGGTTTTTCTGGGTATTTTCAAATTCCTATCGATCCTAATGACCAAGAAAAAACAACATTCACATGTCCTTTCGGCACATACGCTTATAGGCGAATGCCTTTCGGTTTATGTAATGCTCCTGCCACATTTCAAAGATGTATGTTGGCAATCTTTCACGATATGATCAAAGAATCCGTCGAAGTATTCATGGACGATTTCTCCGTCTTTGGAAACTCTTTCGACACATGCCTCAACAACCTTGATAAGATGCTCTAACATTGTAAAGACGCTCATCTCATTCTAAACTGGGAAAAATGTCACTTTATGGTCAAAGAAGGAATCATGCTCGGACACAAAGGGTCCAGCGTAGGACTTGAAGTTGACAAAGCAAACATCGATGTAATCTCAAAACTTCCACCCCCTACTAATATTAAAGGTATTAGAAGCTTTCTCGGACATGTCGGTTTTTACCGACGTTTCATTAAAGACTTCTTGAAAATTGCTCGACCTCTAACTAAACTACTCGAAAAAGACACTCCATTTGAATTCAATGATGAATGCCAAAAAGCATTTGAAGTATTAAAAGAGAAACTCACATGTGCTCATGTGATCGTAAGCCCAAACTGGAAACTTCCGTTTGAAATTATGTGTGATGCAGTGATTGCGTGTAGGTGCGTCTTAGGTCAAAAAGATGGTAAAAACTTTCACCCAATCTACTTCGCAAGCAAAACCCTTAATTCTGCTCAACAAAAATACACAATAACCGAAAAAGAACTTATGGCTGTAGTTTTTGCATTTGACAAATTCAGATCCTATTTATTCTCTTAAAAACTATTGTTCATATCGATCATTCAGCTCTAAGGCGCTTATTCAAAAAGCAAGATGTTAAACCACGCCTTATCTGATGGATCTTACTTCTACAAGAATTTGAATAGAATCAAAGATAGAAAAGGTACCGAAAATGTCACGGCCGATCACTTATCCCGACTTGAAAATGATGAAACAAGCGATGATAGTGAAGTCGATGATAACTTTCCCGGAGAAACTCTTATGAAGTCAACACCGAAAAATGAGCCAGGTTCACAGACTTTGCAAACCTACCTCAGTCGGTGGTACTATTATACCAAAAAGGATGACGTATCACAAAAGAATAAATTTTTGCTGACCTCAAATACTACTTTTGGAGGGAACCTTACACTTTTTAAAGTCTGGTTCCGACGGTATGATCCAGACGTTGTATTCTGGACAGTAACCCGAACCATTTTAGATCAATGTCACCACGGACCAATCGGTGGACATTATGGACCAAACATAACTGCTAAAAAGGTCCTTGATTCAGGATTTTACTGGCCAACAATCATCAAAGAAGCTCATACTCTAGTCCGCTTATGTGACGCATGCCAAAAGACCAGAAATATATCAAAACGTGATGCAATGCCCTTGAACAACATTCAAGTATGTAAAAATTTCAGATATTGAGGGTTATCGAACTTTATGGGACCGTTCCCAAAAAACATAAAAGTTTGAATACATTCTAGTCCGCATAGATCTATGTAGCTAAATGGGCCGAAGCCTCAAGCTTTACAACAATGACGCCCGAGTAGTAATCACCTTTCTGAAGAAACTATTCTGCCGTTTCGGAATGCCCAAAGCTCTAATCAGCGACCGAGGTACCCACTTCTGTAACAATCCTGCTATTTGGTCAAGAAAACTTGATGATGCTATGTGGGCTTTTAGTACTGCTTACAAAACACCTACCGGTACCACACCATACAAACTCATATATGGAAAAAAACTGCCAATTACCATTTGAAATCGAACACCGTGCATACTGGGCATTGAAAAATTGCAACCCAGATCTCATCGCTGCTGGTGAAAAAAGAATGTTTCGGTTACACGAGTTAGATGAACTTAGACACCAAGCTTATAAAAACTCTCGTCTATACAAGGAAAGAACCAAAGTCTGGCACGACAGAAAATTAAGAATGAGAAAGGAATTCAGGCAAGGTAACAAGGTCTTACTCTTTCACTCAAAATACAAATTTTTTTAAGCAACCGAAACTCAGATCTCAGAGGTTAGGCTTATGTAGTAAAACATCAATATCCATCCGGATATGTTGAACTTTATGGAAAAGATGGAAAGACATTTATAGTCTTTGGACACCGACTAAAACTATATCACAAAGAAGATAATGACCCAAGGGAAGTAGTCACTCCCTTTTTCCCAAACAAATGAATCCCGAAAATACGAGTCTAGCTAACGACTCTCTTAAAAGTTAAGCGCTTCTCGAGAGGCATCCCGTGCTTTCACTCAAGTGTGGAGGAGTCCCTCCTCCATTCTTATATCTTTTATTTATTTTCTAAAAAAATCATCAACAAAAATATTTTCTTTTTGTGTGCTTTTGTATATTTACTCTTATGTGCACGGTAATTTAGCTCAAAGATATGGAAATTTCGAGTAATGCTTAAGCTTCTACCGCGAAGCTATGCATTCTCTATACCCCAGGGAAGTATCGTTTTTTCCTTTAATATTTCCCCATTAATTTTATTCTATTATCAGTTATCACATTGAGGGCAATGTTCAACTTAAGTGTGGAGGGGAGCCAAATAGGAAAAATTAATCATATCCCTCTATGTTTGCCCTATTTAGAATTTATTTTTCTCGCTTCTATTGCTTGAGGGCAAACAATAAGCTAAGTTGTGAGGATTTGGACAACGCCTAAATTATACATGTTTCTATGGCGTTATTTGTGTTTATTTTATCATTTCTCGTGAACTTTTGGTACTTGATCAAGCTTAAATTGCTTATAGGTTCACTTGAAGACTCTAAAGACTCAAGCTCAAAGATCTACACACTTTAGAAGGCGAATACAAGAAAAGAAAAGTCTCTATTTAAAAGTTCAAGAAGTTCGCCGCACTTTCTACAAAGTTCGCCGCACTTTCCTATGAAGCCTTTAAAACCGGCGCACCTATATCTTTGTTTGCCGCACTTTTCCCAAAGTCAGAAGAATTAAAATCTAATAAATGCACCTGCATTAACTCACCAAAACCGCCGCACTTCTAGTCAAAACATTAAATGACCATCGCATCTAAAATCCTCAAGTGCCCGCCACATTATTCTAAAAAAAAAAAAAAAGAAAAAAAAAAAAAAACAAAAAAAAAAAAAAAAAAAAAAAAAAAAAAAAAAAAAAAAAAAAAAAAAAAAATAATCCGACGCACTTTTTCCAAAATTTTAGCCTATAAATAGAGGACGATTTTTTCATTCCAAATCATCCTACACACAATCACTCTCACTACTCCACACACACACACACTTCCCTACTACTAACCAAAACACCTAGAAACACCTCCCCTCTTGAAGAAAAAGATCTAACGATCAAGAACGAAGAAGTTTTCTTACTTAGTTGTTGAAATTATGAAAGTTAATGTAAAGTGTGATTTTGTTATGAACTCCTTAGCCATGAGAGGCTAAATCTCTCATGACTACTCGGTGAAGTTACGATAATGAATAAGCGTTTGGTATAATCTTGATCATCTTAATCTTAAGCTTATATTGCAACCCTGTCATATCTTATCTTATCTACTTTTCCTTATCAACCTAGATTATATAATCATATCGGTATAGGTCGAAAGACCCGTTATGATCTATGTGGTTTTAAAAATTTGTCTATGGTCTTTAACGTCTGTGCTGAGAAATCCACTTTCGTAAATTGATAAACAAAATAAGCTTTGATGTAATAGTAACTGAATTATTTGAGTGACACATTTGGTCTAGTTAACTAAATATAAGTCTTAAGTTAAAACAAGTTGATTTGTGAAAACTTTTTCTGACGAGAAATCGCCTTTATAAATTAACGCCCCACTTTCATGGTCAAATCATTTCAAACACATATAAATTATTTTCAACTATCCGAGTAGTCATCTTTATTATCACTGGTAAAACTAAAGTTACTTTCAAAATAGTTAAAGTCTATTCTCTTGCTGATTATTTGAACACTACTTTAATCCCTGTGGAACGACCTGGTCTTACCTAAAAAGATTATACTACATATGTGGGTTTTTTTACTGTTATTCCCCCGTGTGTTTTCCATTTAATGTCGGTATTTTCAGTGTTAGTCTTATAAATTTAAAGCTTTTGAAACACATCACAAACCCTCTCTACGAGAGCTCTCAATAAAAGCACCAGTTGATACGACCCTGTTAAGGGTTGTATCGGGATAGGGCACCACTTCAAGCGTGTGCTAGCTCCGTCAGAAAAGAGAAGAAGAGGAATGGATAGATTTGCGCCACTTTTAGCGTGTGCGAGCTCCTTAAGAAAAGTAGAGAAGAGAATTGATCTTTTAACTTAATTGATTATAATAAAATAGTACAAAAACTATTTATAATAGCTAAATGGGTCATGGGTCTATTATGAGCTATTATGACCTTTGACTTTTGATTACAAGATAAACATTGACTTTTGACTTTCATAACACAAGTTATTGACTTTCTTAAATAAATATGAAGACATTCTTAAATAATAACACTTAAATAAGGATAGATTATATGACATAATCTTTATGCCATAAAGGCTTGGAATTCTCCCTTTTGGGCCGTTCTGGCCGTCCGTCCTCCTGCAACACTGGCGTAACAAATATGGTGTAGGAGGACACCATTTAGAAGTTGGGTTAAAATGACTAGTAATTATACGGAGTACTTTTTCAAAGAATTCCAAGCACTTATCATTCGGTTTGTATTAACATGGTGTTTAAAGATCGTAACATAAAATAATCACTACCTAATCCATAAGATACCATGTCATTCATTTGGGAAGAAATGGTTGATGCCATTTTGTCATATTGCCAAATACACAAAGTGCACCAACCCACCAAATATAGATTCCTGGATTATCCGAAACAGTGTAACAGATGTAGTTTAGTGGTGTTTGACTGTTTGTTACCAATAGATTTTGCTAACGTGTGCGATAGCATATGTTTAAGGGGGTGTTTGGTATGCATTCATGAATCAAATTGGATATGTGTTGACAATATATATGAATAAGTTGAATCATGATAGAAATGAAAAAAAACCCAATAAAAAATTTAAAAATAATAATAAAAGACGCTAAAATGAGCATATAAAAATGAGAGGTAATTTCTTTTGTGATAAAAAAAGGTGGAAGAAAAAAAAATGTTGGCCCAAATAATCAAAACATCCAATCCTCACCCTCGTGGTGACTTTTATATAAGGTTAATATTTAGATAAAAAAAATTATTCTCCAAACTAATTTCTTTGTTACAGACACCTCAATTATAGATGAAACTATTTCTTGATTTCGATTTCAATATACAAAACGTACCATCAGTGTAATAAAATGAATTTTTTTTGAATCTATTAGACTGTAAATCATATTTGATTAGATTAATTTATATTAGTATATTCTTTGAGTTTATAAAAAAATACTTTTTGTATATATTTGGCACACTTAGCAATACCTTTCTGAAAACCTTACAAAACTTAACTCATTATCAATAACGAACCTAAGAGACCTCGGTACCATAACGCCGTGGTGGCCATTTCAACGGCGTTGCCCGGCGTTATGGTACCCCCCCCCCCCTCCCAAATAACCACGCGTGGTTGGCCAGTTAACACCCATCATCACGGCCACGCCTGGTGTTAAAAAATTCATCCCCCCCCCCCTCACCAACGTCTGTCAAAGGCTTAGTTTTTCAAAATTCTGATTTTTTTTTCAAACCGTTATAATTATTCACCAAAATCAATCATTTTTCACAAAAAAAAACACAAACACTCTCTACACACAAAAATGAATCAAAATAACGATGCTAATCGAGTACGTCAACCCTCCGTTTTTGAAATCAATGATGAAACCGACGTTTACTTTTTGGAGCAAGCGTACGCTTATCACCAACAATTACGCTAATCCGTCAAGAAATATGCAGCGTACATGGGTTGAAAGGTGTGAAACTCAACGTCGAAAAAATAAAGAAATACGAGACCGAGAAACGCATCAAAGTCTTCAACGAAACCTTATGGAGCATATTTGGCAACAAGTTGAACACGAAGATGAAGACTTCTAGTCGCCGGGGCGTATGATTTTTTTTTATGTATGTTTTTTATTTTCGTATGTTTTTTTAATTCCGTATGTTTTTTTAAAAGTATTGTAATGTGTGATATTGTTTAATGAAATATTTAAGTTAGTTCAAGGGGATGTTATGAAAAATTAAAAGTGGGCTCAAAAAGTGGTTATGATAACCTGAGTTTTTTAGGGTGGTGTTAAAGCTGATGTGGCACTCAAAAAATGATGTTATGGTGTTATAACACCTTGCACTCTAAGCTCGAAGTACATTCAAAATTTAATTATAAAAAAAGGACTAATAAGTTATCACAACAACATACTAGGAAAACACCACAAAGTCTGAAAAGTTAAGCTTTTCTATTATACTACATTATAAAGCATTTGGGACATTCTATATTTAGAAAGTCTAAAAATTCAGACTTTCCTCCCTTCTTTTTATGAAACATCCCTTTTAACAACAAACACATACATCTAAAAACCTTGTAACAACTTTTTGTTATGTGAAAAAAAATCTATTTATTTTAATTGAAATATCTTTTTATCTATTTATTTTTTTTTATGATTTAATTTCACCGTATTTTTTAAAATTTTGTGCTCTTTAATTCAACATCCATTTTAATATATTTTATTTTTAAATTTGTAGTTTTGTTGTTTTTTAATGACTCCGAAACCGCTGCTTTAATCGAGTTACCGTTCTAGTGTAGCCTAAAGACACTTCGACTTGAAAACAACACAAGAATAATTTTAAAAATCTTTAAGGGGTTGGTTATTAAGACATCTCTAAAAGTGTTACCAATACCCTCTTTAAATTTTTTTTTAAATTTTGTTTTGTTAATTACAACATTTAAAACACAAAAAACAGCAAATATAAAAAACTCCTCTGATAATTCCAACATACTAACACATCCAAATACAAAGCACTTAATTTTTCTTCTCCTATTAAATAACTTTGTATACCCCATTTTCCAAAAATACGAAAACCTAAAAATTCATAATATAAAATACCCAAAATAATTATCAAACATGATCCTTCTATCCCTGTCAATACACGGTATTATTTTAGGTATTGTTAGATACACCTTCTTTTAAAAGTAACATTATCTCTATTTTTATTAAAAAAAAGTATTGCATACATCACTAAATTTTGTCCCACTTTTTACATAATGTGTCAAACTCTATTAGGTGTTAGTGTTCCACATTGCTCTATGTCATAATTTAATCACAACTCTACGCTCGAACACGCTCTCTCTGACAAAAATGTATTTGATACGAGTATTTTTTTATCAATACCAAATTAATACGGTATTTACTGAAAACCAATAACTTTTCACCCAAAGTAATAACTTTTTCGTGTTTCTTTCTATCCAAGATTTTAAATTAAATCTATCATTTCTTTTTTATTTATCACCATGATTTCAAATCTCTCTTCGAGAGATCCTCGTAAAAAAGATACATCGTCAGCTAGACAGATCCATGAAAAAAAAGAAAACTCTCTATCATCGATCTACCTGGTAAAAGAAATCTTTAATTTTGTTATGTTTCATGTATTTCTTTCTTTTGCATACCAAGTGTTTGTGGAAACACCTGAGTGAAAAACTCAAAATTGAGATTAAAGTAGTTTAGTTGTTTTGATAAACCTGTTATTCTTATTTGTCTAAATCTTCTTTGAGCAATTGTTTTTTTTGTCTATTTTAGGAATCTGAGGGGCTGTTTGGACTTGGTCTTAAAATAGATACTCTTTCGCTTACAACTTATTTGATGTAACATACCTTATACTTGTTATGTGTGATTTTGTTATTTGGTTATTAGTTAGTTTTGCTAAGTAGTGTAAGTGATGAATTAGTAATTTCCTCTTTTACTTAATCAATTAAATCACTTAGTGGTGTTGTGGGTTTAGATTGCATATTTATCTATCTTCTATTCTAGGGGTGTTTGGTTTCATTCTTTTATATTGGCCTGACATTAAGAAAGCGATAAACTTGAGTTGAAGTCGTAGATATAGATGCAAGCTAATTTTGAGTCAAGTGGACAAAATGTGTCGTCTTTCTGTTCTAGGGGTGTTTGGTTTCAATCTTTCATAAACATCGATGCATTCTACCAATGACAATGTCTTGACATTATTACACATATGCTGCAATATCATTAGTCACTTGAGATGTTGATGGTTCGTTGTAACAAAAAGGATTTAATCTTGAATTGGACAATCAAAGCCGAGAGAAAGTGCAGCATGGTTCTGAGAACGATCAATGGTAATGACTTTACATAATGTTTAGATGTTTATGCCTATTAATTTAGTTTAATCATTCATTCAAGTATGTGATATGAGTTTTTTTGTTTGTTCGTCTATTTTAGGAACATGAGGGGCTGTTATGTAGCATACTTCCTAACTGGGGTTACATTCTTAAGTGGTGAATGTTGGGAAAATATGGTTTAGCAAAGTGAGGTTTTGCAAACTTTGGACACCATTTAACATATGTAGATGTTATATATCTTTGTATTAGAGTGGGGCTTTGTGTTCTCCTCTATGAGAGCTTCGCAACGAGCTAAAGTATGTCCAAAGTGGAGTTAAGATGAATGAGATATCGTGTCTCAAGTGAGGCACGTAGATAGAACACAAAATCTGGCGAAATAAGAACTGTCCACATTAGCCCAAAGTGTGAAGTGGGAATGAGTTATAGAACCTTTTGTTAGTGACCTCTAAATTCATTTTATGGGGTTTATGCTCCCACGCCTACGCGCGGGAGGGGGGGTGGTGCAAAAAATGGGTTTCTGGGCCAAGATGGGTTCGGTTCCACTGAACTCATGCGAGCCCGCGCGACCTGCGGACACGAATGCAGTTGGTAGTTTTGAAGATTTTCCCAGTGGACAAGAATTACAAAAACTTGACAGACTTTTATTTGTAACATGAAGAGAAAAATTAGAAAGCATAAAACTCAAAAGACGTTGATGAGGATGTCCAAGCCGCCTATGCCAAATGGTTGGGGAAGCTTGTACAACCGAAAAAGATACTTTATTGATTGACTTAAGTTGAGGAAGAATGATGGTGTAGAGACCGTGTTTACTGGGGCAGGTAAGAAGAGTGGTGTGTGTAGACTCGTCCTTCACAACAAAATAAGAATTGTGAAATTCAAAAAAGACATCATTATCATGACAGAATTTTTGAACATAAAGGAGATTATGGGAGATTTCTGGTACGTGAAGAATGTTTTTGAGAGAAAATGTTTTTTGTGGTGAGTAAACTTTAGATGAACCAATATGAAGAATAGGAAGACCCTTACCCTTGCCAGCATGAAAAACGTTGTCACCATAATATGCCTCCGAAGTGTCCATTGTTGCCAAATCAGGTGTCACATAACTGTTTGTTTCGGTGTCTGAGTGCCAATTTGCAAAGGCATTAGAGGATTAAGCACGGGTATTTGCAAAGTTAGTGGATAGCCGAGTGCGAATAGTAGAAGGGCCACGATTAGGGCATTGTGATGGAATGTGACCAATACCACATCTATTGCACGTGCCATATATTGTGTTTTGGGTGGATGCCCAATCAAACTGACGACCATTACCACGACCTCGGTTGTTGTTACCACGAGAGTTGTTGCGATTGCCACGGTTGTTGTTATTGTTACTCCTGTTGTTGTTGTTGTTGTTGTTGTTTGAACGAGCACCATAAAAGGCTTGTGGACCAGATGGTGTGATGGGTGAGACTTGGAATCCAAGAGCACTCAATTGAGCAGTCAACTCTGAAAGTTGAGCTTGACGAGCTTCTGGCATGCTTGGTGAGCCCACTGCGTAGTTTGCAGCAAAAGATGAAGTGATGGACGGAGCAGGTGCACGAGTTTTTCCAAGCATATAATCATGATCACTAAGGAGTGCATGAAGCTCGCTAAATGCAGTTGGACTTTGACGGGCAGTGATTGTAGTTTTAAGACCGTTATATTCTTCACGAAGACCTGAGACAGCAAGCATAACGAGATCTTTATCCTTTACAGGTTCACCGATGGCGGCGAGTGCATCGGCATATTCTTGAGCACGATTTAGATAAGCATCAGGAGTTTCATCACCGTGCATCTCTATTCTCAGAAGTTGTGTTTTGAGAGTGTATTCCCTAGATGTGGAATGAGGTGCATACGCCTTTTCAAGGGACAACCAAAGATCACGAGAAGTTGTACCTTGAACATGGCGAAAAGATGCTTCTGAGATTGTAGAGATGATTAGCATACGAACGTGGGCATCGTTGGAGACCCAAATTGGATAATTGGGGTTTTCCTTTGGAACAGTGGCATCATCGGTAACGGATAAGGTTTTTGATGGACACGGTATTGAACCATCCACATAACCCATCAAATTGTTTGTGATGAGGAATGGTTCAATCATAGTTTTCCAATAACCATAATTTGTGGGTGAAAGGGTAAAAGCGAACTTACGAGAGTTGTGAGCCATTAGATATTTTCTAAAAAAGAAAATATCTATATATATTTAGATATTTTAGAAAATATCTAAATATATATATACCCCTACACATTTAATGTGACGCGCGGGATATTTAACTAGGACCCGGGCTCGGGTTTTGCTTGGGATTAAACCCAAAACATATACAATATTAGATTATCTATCGAGCCCGATTCCCGATATTATCCTATTACAACATTAACTAATTAAAGACCGAAGCTCCATCGTAGAGTGACCGAGCTTCCTTGTTCGACTCAATAAATTAAGGCTAACAATCTCCCCCGAAGTGAGGTCTTGAACACAGTAACGAGCTTCCTTTATTGACTCAATAAAATTGAGGCTAACAATCTCCCCCGAAGTGAGTTCTTGGATGACACTCCTTCATGAGATCAGTGAGATTGCTTTTGTCGTTTAAGCTCGAGTGTTCTTGGTCTTTGTCTTCGTTATTTGTTGTAGGCTTGTTCCTTCATGCTTTGCTCTTGACTTTGAGCCTTTGTCATTGTCTTTATCGTCTTTGCCATCTTGCGATCTTATGTCTTTGACCAACATGCTCATACTTTTTCATTATCTTGAAAGCTTCAAATCAGAGTTTGCGGAAGTCTTTGTCTTTAAATCTTGAGCTTTCTAGATAGTATGTCTTCGTAGATTGAGCATTTGAATGGGATTGAGGTTGCCGTTACCACCGTTTGACCTGCAGGTTTACGTTAGTGATAAACGAGAAAATTGATTTGAAAATCAATCGACGTGTCACTCGTTAAAGAGTTTTTGTAACACATCGAGAGTGTCATGTTTTTATCAAAATTCATCAACCGTCAATTCATTTACTGGACCAAATCGATATCCAGTTGTCACAAGTTTGATTCATATAGAATCTCGCAAGTCACCTACCAAGAGCTTGTTTGATGCTGGCTCAAGCAGGATTTCCATCTTCATTGTGAATACATTAGTATCACTCGGATGTTCTGGCAAATATCACAATGATATTGCGTAGGACTCTTGATAACAGCTTGTGAACCTGATGATGTTCAACAAGTGTTTGAAATGGAATGTGTCCTAACGAGATTTTTATTGATCTCTTGGCTCTAGACTCGATTAGTGCATTTTGGTTTTAGTACTCGGAGGCTGGAGCATATTGCCACCTATTCAATATCAACAATCTCGGAGTGAGATGTCAATAGATAACGTGTGTATCTCCGTGACAAATGAGACAAGTTTCTGTTGAGAGAAACCCGAATGGCTGGGAAGGGTTGTGCATTGCATCACTGGGTCCATGATGTCGTTTTCAATGTCAGCAATCAACTTGTGATTCTGACAGCATATGTATTGACCCGGTTTCTGCCTTAAGTTGTGTGGAGGGCTTCTTT